>QKQZ01048098.1:0-13194 GCA_003595255.1 Solenopsis fugax
AGAGAGAGAGAGAGAGAGAGAAAGAAAGAAAGAGGTAGAGAGTGAGAGAAGGAGAGGAGGGTAGAGGAGCGAAGACGGCGGTGGAGAGAAGAGAGCGAAAGGGAGAACGTTCTTCCTTCCGTTGCTCCGGCGTCGTTCGCGGCGATCGCGGCGAGAAAGAAACGAAAGGCGGCCGGCCGATCGATGTTTTATTTGTGATGGGAGTGCCTGCGCGGGGAGCACTCGCGGCGATCGTGGCGGTAACCGCGCTCGCCGTGTACTTCAACAGCCTCGGCTGCGGCTTCGTCTTCGACGACATCTCGGCGATCAAGGACAACCGCGACCTCAGGCCCCACACGCCCCTCAAGAATGTTTTCTACAATGACTTCTGGGGCACCCCGATGCACAAGGTGCGAGAGAGAAAGAGAGGGAGGGTAGAAAGAGAGAGAGAGAGAAAAAGAGGAGGCATCGTCCGACCCCCGTTGCTGGAGGACGCGCGGCCGAGATCCCTCCCCCTTCCTCCCTGTTCCCTCTCCTCTATAGATGGCCCCCTGCGTATTGATCCGCGAGCGTCCTGTCCATTTCATCCCGATCCGATCCCCCGCGTCCTGTCTTCTTCCGTTTCCCTCGTCTTCCGATCCCCCTCTTATGCCCCGCGGAGCCGTCCGATGTAGAGCGGGGATCGAAATCGATGCGGTCTCGGAAATTTCGAATTTTTACCCCTGCGCCAATACGCGAGAATGATCCCCCGTGTTTGCTCTTGACGATTGGCAAATATTAGATTTTTACTTATCTCCGCTCCTCGACAATTGATGTCACCGGAATTCTATCGGTGCTCTTGAAATCGACGTAGTTTCAAAGAAATTCAGATTTGAGTGCACGTAAATTTCTCGAAAGATAATTATCCATAATTCTTATACGATAATATTAAATACATATATTTTTTTCTATATCAACAATATTCGAAATTATATCAATTAACAGAATGAAATAAATTGTATCCCTGATATCGATTTTAATGTAAAAGGTACAAGAGAATGATAAACAAAATGACAATGCTATCTTAAAATAATACTTAATAATTTGATTGTATTAATTTTTTTTTAGCCAGTGTTAAGCACGAATTACATACGGATTGGTAGCTATATTTATTCAATTTGATTAAAAATATTCGAATTAATTTCAAACGGGATATTTGAGGTTGCAGTTAATTGAAAAAAAAAAAAAAGAAAAAAGATTTGTGAAAATATTTGTCTACAATTTCGTGATTTTTTTTTTGTACAATCTTTTTACCATCATCTGTAACAATTTTTTGTTATTCATGAAAAAAACAATATATTGTTAAAAATATAAAAGATATAAACTTCAGAATTTTTTGAACCATACATATTTTGAATTTTTGAAATAAAAGTATTAATTTTGACATTCACCTAAAATTATTTAAGGATATTTTTATATTGAGAATATTTTTTTCCAATATCCGTTAAAAGTTATTGAAATTTAAAAACTGCAGGCTTTTTAAGTTTATTCTTTTTTTCTAATCAATAAAAAAAAATTTTAGTCGTAAATATCCGAATTTTGGCTCTGAAACCAACTGTAAAAAAAACAACAAAAGATTTAGCTCGATTTATACTGCGAAAATGATCCTATTTTACTGCAGTTTTAGATAAATAACTTTTAAACAAATAAGAATCTACAATAATCTAGATGAATCTTTGTACAAATATTTATTAGTTTTATTAATATATGTAAAAGATTTAATTCGTAATGCTACTTCTTCATCAAATTTGCAAATAAGTGCGATTTTATATCAAGAATCAAGAGCAAACAAAAAATTAAATAACTTCTAAACAAATAAGAGAATTATCAAATTTTATACAGATACATAAACATAATGATAGAACAATCTATAAATTTTTTAAATTTTTAGTAATACTTTGAGATGTAACATATATATTCTTAAAATGAGTAGAACATATAAAAAACATTCTTTTCCATTATCTTTTTTATATTTATCTTTTAACAATAATTAATAGTATCAACTCCAAGACGATCAATTGCTTCTCTTTTTTTAATAGGAACAATCGCACAAGTCTTATAGACCTCTTTGCGTTCTCACATTCCGATGGAATTACCTGATTCACCAACTAGACCCTATGGGATACCACCTGCTAAATGTTATTCTACATGTTGGAGTATGCCTATTATATTTCAGGTTGGTTTACAATTCTGTACTTTATTTTACAAGATTATCGCAGACTTACAGAAAATTATTTCTATAAGATTTAAGTGTTAAGGGCAAGAAAAAGAAATAGCGTAAAAATTGTTTTACAGGACCTGTTTGATGTTTCTACCAGATGCAGCAAGTTTTGTGTCATCTTTGTTTTTTGCCGTGCATCCTATACATACAGAAGCAGTACGTAACAACAAAGAGACACTTGAATTGTCATTGCAAATAAGATTTTCTTTGATAAATACAACTGTAATTATATACCCACAGGTCACAGGTGTAGTCGGTAGGGCAGAAACTTTGTCCTCCTTATTTTACTTGGCAGCTTTAATCACATATACTAAATGTTGCAAAAGCAAAAGATCTACAGGGTGGAAGTCCTTGATATTATCTATGTTTTTTGTATTCACTGCGATGCTGTGCAAGGAGCAGGGAATTACAGCAACTGCAGTTTGTGTACTGTATGAAATTTTCGTTGTACAGAAGGTAAAACTGTCATTCGATTTACATTCTTTGAAGGAGCGTATTTTCTACAGCAAGATTATGCTTATACTTGTAATTTCATTCAGGTTAGAGCGAGGGATATTTTCTTAGCACTGAAGTCAGCTTTTGGTGGTAATAAAATTTCACCTGCATGGTCAGGCGAGGGTACAAAACGTTTGACTGCCCTTACACTTGTTACATTTAGCCTGCTTATCCTACGGTTACATATAATGGGTTCCAAGTTACCTGTCTTTACCAGGTATGGTGTATTATATGTGCGAGAAATTTATATATAATTTTATGTGCATAGAGTAATTAATGATAATATGTACATCTTCTAGATTCGACAATCCCGCATCAGTTGCTACAACACCAACGAGACAGCTTACGTATAATTACCTTGCTGCAGTGAATTTAAGACTGCTGTTTCTTCCAAGTGATTTGTGCTGTGATTGGACAATGGGGACGATACCATTAATAGAGAGCTTTACTGATGTCCGTAATCTCGCGACCCTAGGTACTCATTCAGCCGTACTAGGACTGCTTGTGACAGCCGTTACAACGCGTAGCAGGCAAACGTCAGTCATTCTTATCATGGTCAGTAGACACACGAACGTTGCACAATTAGATCTTAGTGTAGTAGAGAATATAAGTAATTCAGTAATCGTATATGTTGTGTGGAATAAAATATGCATGTGTTCTATTTAGAACTTTGTATATAATACAGATCCTATAATTAACAGTACTAATATCTAATATGTTTCCAAAATAATGCCTGCAGAGTTTGGCTATGATGATACTCCCTTTTTTACCCGCGTCGAATCTTTTCTTTCCGGTCGGATTTGTAATCGCTGAAAGAGTGTTGTACGCTCCTTCCATGGGGTTTTGCATGCTTATTGGATATGGATGGAGTATTTTGGCAGACAAGAAGTAAGTTGACTCCGTCCATGAATGTAACTTTATACAGATTGCTTTTGTAGATCGTAGAAAATATTTTTTCTTTTACATGAACCCCGTCTTTCAGATGCAAGAAGCTGGTGCTAGTTTTACTCGTAACGCTTCTGGCGGCACACACGACGAAAACATTTGTCAGAAATTACGACTGGTTGGATGAATATTCGATATTCATGTCCGGCTTAAAAGTGAACGATAGAAACGCAAAACTATTTAATAACGTGGGTCATGCGTTAGAAAGCCAAGGGCGCTTTAAGGAAGCATTGAATTTCTTCAATATGGCCGTACAAGTTCAGGGTGATGATATTGGAGCACATATTAACGTCGGGAGAACTTACAATCATCTAAAAATGTTCAAGGAAGCTGAAGACGCGTATTTAAAGGTAAATAATATCAATGAATGTCCGTACTAATTTTTATAGTGTCTAATTTTTGCTAAATTCTATTTTCTTTTTTTTTCCTAGGCAAAGTCATTACTACCAAAAGCAAAACCTGGAGAATCTTATCAAGCACGTATAGCACCGAATCATTTAAATGTGTTTGTTAATTTGGCTAATTTGATAGCTAAGAATGCAACTAGATTAGAAGAGGCTGATTTATTATACAGACAGGCGATCAGTATGCGCGCGGATTATACTCAAGCATATATTAATCGTGGCGATGTTTTAATTAAACTTAATCGTACAAAGGAAGCTCAAGAGGTCTATGAGCGAGCACTATTTTATGACAGTAATAATCCTGATATCTATTATAATGTAAGTATTGAATTATTATATAATGTTGAATACAAATAATGTTAGACAATACTTAAAAAATATTTTTTAAAATTGATCACAAAAGTTAAATGTTTGATATTTTCACAGCTTGGTGTTGTATTTTTGGAACAAGGGAAAGCATCCCAGGCTTTGGCATACTTGGACAAAGCTTTAGAGTTTGATCCAGAGCATGAACAGGCGTTACTGAATTCCGCTATACTACTCCAAGAATTAGGACGGGCAGAATTGCGTAAAGTAGCTAGAGAGAGACTGCTGAAACTCTTGCGGAAGGTAATCGCATTTTTTTTCAAATGTTCTTGAAACTATAGGCCTATGTTCTTTTTAGCTGAACTTGCATAATTCATCTTTCTTTCTTTTCATGTTAGAGAGAAAAAAAGAAAGGATAAAATATGCAAGTTCGGCTAAAAAGAACAGGCTTTATGATTATGTTAATGTGAACTTATGTGTATGTGCATTTGTCTGATTACAGGATTCTAACAATGAGCGCGTACATTTCAATCTGGGAATGTTGGCTATGGATGATCATGACAGCGGCAGCGCGGAGCGTTGGTTCCGCAATGCCGTTGCACTAAAAGAAGACTTTCGCTCTGCATTATTCAATCTCGCGTTGCTCCTAGCCGACGAGCATCGTCCGCTCGAAGCGGCACCGTTTCTGAATCAGTTGGTCAGATTCCATCCGGATCACGTGAAAGGCCTAATCCTTTTGGGAGACATTTATATCAATAACATAAAGGATCTAGACGCTGCGGAAAATGTAAGATGTCACACGAGATTTATCGCAATTTTATTTTGACATTTACTTTTAAAAATATATTAATTATAGAGACTCGCGTCATATTTGCGTCAATAATTCTAGAAATATAACATCAACATCATTGTTTTTCAGTGTTATCGTAGAATATTGCAGCTGGACCCCACTAACATTCAAGGATTACACAATTTATGCGTCGTAATGGTGGAACGGGGTAAACTGGGCTTAGCGGCGCAATGTTTAGAACGCGCTGCCGCTCTGGCACCGCATCAGGACTACGTGCAGAGGCATCTCTCGATCGTGAGAACCCGTATCAGTCGTCTACCACCGGATCAGCGCGATAACGATGTCTTTGACGATTCCTTTTGGAACAGTAACGTGAAGGACAGACCTTTCAATACCGAGCCGTCAAACGGACAATTTCTAGGAAAAACGGATTCCGTTTTCGCGAATCACGCGACAGTTCACAATCACATAGGAAGTAAGCAGAGCAATACCGATTCCCTGAATAATCACATTATACATTTGAAAGGTCCATCAAAGCCCGCCCGTACAATGAGTAACGGCGTCGGTACGGAAACAAAAGACGGACAGCGTCCCAAGCAAACGACGGTCCCCGAACTGACTAATATTGTGGAACCTACCACGGACAGGGTTTTCGATAGGATTATAAGCGCTGACGTAACGAAGCTAGATATCCCGCAGAAACACGGCTCGAAACACGCGAATTCCGATCAGTTCAATCAGAGTGCCGCCGCGACTATCAGCGGCAAGCAAGGAATTCAACAGACAAAGGACAGTGCGTTGTCATAGTATTAATGTAAAATCCGCCGAATACTGTAAAGTTATGCATTATAACGGAAGGTTATGGTGGTACAGTCATATAGAGCTAATGTGTGAATATAAAATAAATACAGAGTATTGTTTTATATGCTGTATAAAAAAAATAGGACGTTTTATAAAATATATTTAAAACAATCGCGCATTTTTTATTTCCCTTATGTGTACTTTTCCTCTGTATCCCAGTTTTATATCCTGCCCCCACACTTTCAAACTTCCAAATTCTTTACGATTAATATAATCTTAAATCGATTAAAGACGCATAAGAAATAAAACGTTGCGATAATTCTACGTGAATGTTTCCTATTAAATATCTTGATAATTTTATCAGAATCTCTTAAACTATTTTAATCTTGTGTCTCTTAAAATTAATTTATATGCGTTTAATTTTCAATAAATCCACGGTTTTTACTAATATTTCTAAATAATAATCCTAAATTCTATGAAACCTAATAATAATCCTAAATTCTATGAAACTCCAGTTTCCTAATATCAGGTATATAAGGTCACCAGTTGCATTCTATTTATAACTTTACACACACAGAAAAATGTATATCGAAACGATTGCCACACAGAGATATTACAGTGAAAATCAGATTTCCATTATCTACTCCAATTTTGCAGTACTTGAAATTTCGTAAGAATATGTATATATGTATATATCATATTTGTCATTTTTTTCTTTCTATCGATACGCATATAAACAAAGTTTATTCGAAAGGTCATCGCCCGATCGTCAATTTAGTCCATGCATTACCTGCAACTTATTATCGATTGCAGCACGAAAGCAAGCCGTTGCGGGTTGCAAAGTGGCAAAGTAATGAATCAAGCTGGCTTTCATGTTCATCGGATGCCAGACTGTTGAAACATCATACAGTATGCATGTGGAAGTTACAAGACTTTTACCCTATCACGTCCCTCACCCACGGACCAAACGTATTAACGCGCTGGTGTGTGTATGTAATGTAAAAAAGCTACGCCCGATAAATATGGAAATGAAAACACGAAGTTTGCAATGTATAGGGTGCTTGCGAATTACCCAATTTCGTACCTGTACTTCCATCTACGCGAAACGCGTAAGCGGAATTACAATTACTTATTCCCTTTTTCATCATTAAGTTTTATGTGCGTGTTGCAATGCATACATGAATTTTATCGCATCCTTAAGCTATTTTACGTATATATCGATTTCAAAAAAAATTTGAGTTTTTTTCTTAAAAAAATTTTCTAAAAAAGTTCAAGTATTATATTTTTTAATAGAAATGTAATTTTTTAATAGAAATGTAATTTTATATATTTAACAATTGCTAAGAATCAACTAATTGCCTACGAAAGAAAAATTGCAAACCCATGTTTAGAGACCTTTATCTAAAATAAGATCATGAGCTACTTTTATTAATTTCATAGAGATTTTTATGACACCTATGGGTCGCGTAATTAATGAAAGAGCTGCCATCAAATTAATATTTGCGTAATTAATGAAAGAGATGCGATCGAATAAACACGTGTTATTTTTTGCTCGGTCGGGCCGCCCCCTCTGTCATGCCGAAAACAACGTCGGATAAGCGTGGTCTACGTCATCCAAACAAACCCTCGGACATTATCTATATTAGGAACAGCTAAATTAGATTCCTATGAAATCCGGTCACCGACAGAATGAAAACTGGTAAATGGACGTGAAGGTTAACGCGTTAATCGTCCTCGAGACGACCGCTTGCCGGACCGACCGACTTCGCGGCGCGACGCGACGCCCAGGAAGACCGAAGACGCTCGTTGACCCATTATAGCAGGATCCTGTTCTAATCGAAAACAGTATCCTTGGTAAGTCATGCCGGCTCAGCCCGAGCGACTGTAAAGGCGACGCCAGTGTTCCACTTAAAATTCCCATTTCGGTCGTCGACTATTTCGGAGACGAGAAGTTTCCGACCTAACGGCTCCGCTGACACGAAAAACATGTTGTTTTTTTTTTTTTTAAGTCTATAGGTTGCAAATGCATGGGACAAGGTACGCCCATTCTCGCGGAAGCCTGAAAGGCGCTCTAATAAAGTCTGAAAGATGTCAACCGGGGCGTCAATATGTGATATCGTAATCATTAAGCATGAAGTGCCGGAGAACTTTTAGGTCAGATAAATATAACAAATGAACTATAAAAAATGTAGAAAAAGATAAAAGTACGATGCACAAAGAGCTTCATATACTGCATCAAATAAAAGAATACTTTGAAGTATACTTGAAATAGATATTAAAAGACAGATATTAAAAAACGTCGTCACTCTAAATGTTTTATATCATGTTTTTTCTAAGTATTGCATTTACTCTATTTTTCAAATACCATGTTTCAAGTTCCATGTTATTGCTAAAAGAAGAGATATATACACGACAGACTCGTCGCGATATTTTCTCGAATTAATAAAATAAGAAATTAATAAAATAAGAAAAGAAGTCCACCTGATTTACATTGACGTCGCCGCCGGCCGCGCGATTTCTGATTATGGAATAAGCGACGGTGGGCCATTCGGGGGTCTCGGCACCGTCTTGGACCGAAATCGGCCGGCGCGAGGGTGCAAAATGAGGGTGTAGGGGGCAGTTCACGGTTGACCGCACACCCTTCCGTATGCAGGCGGCATTAGCCGCGTGCCGCGCGATTAAGGGAAGCTGACAGGTAAGCCGGTGCTTAATGAACACGTCTCCGCTGCTCAGGATTACCACTGGCGAGCTGAGTGTTTATAAGGGAGGCGGCCACCTTTTCGGCCACCACAAGACGCACACGCATCATCGAGTAACAATCGCCGGCACGCGTGCACAGTGAGTACCACACCGACCTTTCGCCACCTTTTGCATCGAACACCGAGAAGGGACGAATTTAGCACTGTCGTGAGGGTCACGTGCACGCACGCACGCACGCACGCACGTACGCACACACGAACGTATTCACGCACGCACGTATGCACGCACGCGAACATACGCGTCGTTCTTTAATCGATTGTAAATCAAATGGCAAACATGTATTCGCGATTACAGGAATAATCAGCCTAAATTTCGCACAATTCTTTGAGACAAATTCCTAGATTTTTAAATATATTCTCAGAACTATTCTTGAATTTAATTTAACAAGCTTTTAATTTAATTTAACGAGGTTTAGAATGCATCCTCTAAATCGTATGACCTGGCCATGTCGTGAATCACGATATACGAATCTAAAGCTCCTACTTGTGTATGAATCGTGTGGGATTTGCACAGTAGCTTGTCATCCTCGTTATTGTCGAACTTAGTAATTACAGTTTACAACGATTTAATTTATTCACTCTAACGTACCCAAGCAGAACAGGGAGTCATCACGACGTCAAAATGATATCAAAATGACTGCAAAATAATCATTAAAAGTCACTTTTCGATCAATCACGATTCACTTTGATGTCATTTTATCATTATTCTGATTTGTTGTTCTGCTCGGTAACGTGTTAATTAAAGCTTCGGCGCCATACTTGTCAAAATAATCAGAGATTTCAACGCGGATAATGTGATTCTTGGCAATGATCTGTATTTTTGCATCCGATTCTTACTTATTACACGCCGTTTGTTCGCGTTTACGGCTCATTTTTATTTCGTAACACGGTTTATGCTTCGACGTGTCTTAAGCCAATTCTACAGTTGCATAAACGTTATGGAAATATAGTAGTAGTAATGAATGTTGTACAACAAGGTTAATCTACAATAAAGTAAAAGTCCTATGAACGACGTGGACACGTGACAGTCCTTTGAACACTGATTGGTTTGCTCTTACAACCAACGCTGTTGTAACCGTGGAAGATGAAGTTTGATCATCTCCTACACTATAACATACTTTACAACCATAAGGGTGTTATTACATTTAAATGTAATACCAGCCTAACAAGCTTACAATTGCGTTTTACAATCACCTTACAATCACTTACAACCATGTTTGCTCTCTAAATCAATGGATAATCACTGATTATCAGTGAATAATTCTAATCGTCAGTCCAAAGTATGCCACTTGTAATCAATGATTATCTGAACTAAAAATCAATGAATTTAATGTGTATATATATTAGTATTTATGAGTGTATTTATTAATACACTGATCAATAAGAACTTTTTAATGATGACCAGTTAACTTTTCATTGATTCTTAGATTAAAATAATCACTGAATTATTAATCCCAAGTATGTTACTGGTAATCAGTGATTATCCATTGATTCAGATTTAGAGAGTACGCAAATGTAGAATAGACTTTAGTCTCTTCTACACGGAACTTTCGTCGTCTGTAGTGAATGTTGCAGTACTTCGCAAACTTTTTCCAATATTTGTGATACAAGTCGTTAGCTCAGGCGGTAAATATTGTGCATCGCGCCACACGAGTTCTAGCAAACGAATATCGGAGGCAGAGAAAAGTGTGAGGCTAATGTCACAGGTAAAAGCCACGTTAGCCTTTTATCGATTACGATCGTTGACCGCGTCGTGTAAAGTGTCCCGGGTCTTTTTTTCCCCATTCCTTGTCGTAATCGTGATTAATCAAGCGCGCAAAATAAGGTATTATTCGTAAAGCTCCCCTAATGTCATATATTTCGAGAAAATTTCCAAGCAGCTCGGGCTGTGATGCCCGAGTTTATATATAACGCGGCTCTGACGTAGACGCAATCGTAAGAATAACAACGAAATAAAGACAGCAGGCAAAAATGGTAAACAAAGGCAGCCTATTCATCCCGGAACGATCACACGGATCTACTTCATGAGTTTCCAGACTCGACACTAAAAGATTAACATTCTACGTATATTTCAAAAGGCTCTATTGAAATCAATAGCGAATTCTAAGGCCGGTATTCATAGTCCGTTCTTATATTTAAGATCGTCTTAAGTATCATCTTAAGATGCCATCAACCAATCAAAGAGCCGTATCAGTATCTTAAGACATTACCTAAGATGATCTTGAAATAAGAATCGACTATGAATATCGGCCTATGACATACATAAATGAGACAATGGTAGCGAAATGGGATTAAAATAGATTCAGTACTGGATTAAAATAGACACGTTTTTAATAATCATTCGTCGCGCAGGTCATTAGAGGTACGATTTTGATCTGTTACTTCGTAAAGATATTAGTTATGCGGTGAATGAAACAGCTTGAAGTCGCGTTAGATAAGTGAGGGTGAAAAAGTGAAAGAGGTATGTGGACCCCACTGTGCCGTGGAAAAAAGTTGACTGTCGTGGATAAACCGGGGTAGCGAATGAGTAACGTCACGCGAACCTCGCGCTATACCTGAAGATTCTTCGTATTACCGCAATGCTTTACGATTAACTTATCGCTAGATCACGTCCCTACACATCCGAGTTCAGTTCTTGGAAAAAGGTTCGCAAAATGCTTTTTAACTTCTCGATCTAGTAAACGCGACTTTCTTCAATTCTCTCGCCATATATATTAACCGGCATAATTAATTTAAAATGTTTTTGGATCTTTCTTCCACAATATTTCTTTGCAATATCATCCCTTTCCACAATATTTCTTTGCAATATCATTAATTAAGTTTTTTTTTTCAACTGTACTATAATATGCAATTGAATAATGATGGTAATAAAATTTAGTTAAAAGATTATTTCATATCTTTCGTATTTTTTATTATTGTTCTCTGGTAATTTTATGTATTTATATTTTGGGAAAACACTAGATGTAAAAGAAACAAAATTTAAAGCATGTGGTCATTTATTTCGATGAAATGTCAGATTACCGGGACGCAAATTCGTTGAGTGTGCGGGAGATCGCGTTATTGTTTGTCAGAGATTCGCGAGATTTTTACTCTCACATCAGAAAATTGCTGGTTTCTGATCACGTGCCCAGTAATGGGTCCCATTAGGGCTGACCGATGAAAGTAGGACAGCAAGTACTTTCCGCTCACGAGGACAATTGCCCGCGTATAGCGCACAGCTCCGCCGACTCAATTGCAGGACTTGTGATCGTTTAAGGGGAGGACAGCATCTGCTCGGCACTTCATAGATCGAGATCGTTACCAGTGGTGGAGCCTTAAGAAGCGCTAAAAGTATTGAAAGATTTTACACGCTTCAAAAGATCTCAACCGCTTCTAGATTCGCGCGTTTAGTCGTAGCAGTCCTTACCTATTTTGATCATGTGAACCGTTTTTACGGAGACTAAACTATTATTTTGCTAAGCAGATCAAAAATAATATCAAATTCGCTACTCACATACAAAAGAGATAGTTGCAAATTATCTTTCCTTCATGATTTATTTTGAGAAACAATTTTTTACTTGTGTAAAAATAAGTAAATTACATTCTGATATTTCCATTTTAATTTTAACATTAATTATAAAATTATATCTGTTTTTGCATTCATTTGTCTTCACTGATATTATTAAAGACGAACAATTCGGTCGAGTTATGCTGTATCTTATGTTTTCTTTTAAAAGTATCGAAATTATTGCGACACGTATTATAATAAATTTACTTTGTACAAATCAATCAATTAATTAATGCTACTTTGACTCATGATCGAAAGATAGGTTTGTGACAAGTATAATAAAATAAAAATAAACGTAAGAGAACCGTGTGTAGGAAATTAAATTTTAGAGATATGATAAATATCTTACATCTCATTTTGTCGCAAGTAAGCTTCGTTTTAATGAAGTCTGCAAAAATTTCAGTTCTAAAAAAAGTCGCGAAAAACGCTTATGTAAATCGATTATGCAAAAAGTGCAAAGATTTACACGCACAGAACTTACGTGATACACGAGAGCAATGCGGAAAATGCAGGTATCCTCCGTCCTCTATGCGGCGGACAGCGACGATCGCTGTGTCGTACCGGGAAGAGAGTACATCGTACGGTCTCGCTGTGTGGCACACGTTCGCAGACACGTGTTTAGACTGCAATTGCCTATCTACGACGGCTGGAGGAATGTCGAGACAAAAAAGAAACCCCGCCGGCCGGCCGGCCGCCGTATCTCGCATGTCTCCGCACCTCGTGCACACGACCTCCCGATGGAGGTCATTCAATTTGGAGACGATCGTTCACAGATCGTTCCCGTCGTCGCAACTTTTGTAAACTGGCCGCAAGAGACTGGCGCGCGGACAAAGTTGCTAGTGTTGCATCAAGATCAAGAAAATTCAAGAAATCTTGTCTTGGTCGTGTCTTGATTCAAGACAAGACCA
>QKQZ01048110.1:0-10803 GCA_003595255.1 Solenopsis fugax
TATATATAATTAGATGTCTTAGTTATAATTATAATATTGCAATAGAGAGTAACATAAAAATTAAAATATGATATTGCAATAATAACATAACAAATATAATTCTTTTAAAGTAAGGAAACGAAATAGATTTCTATAATTTAAAGAAAAACAGTGTATGAACAAAGCGGGCCATCTTGCCCGAATTGTAAGAAAAAGATGATCATAGTGTATTTAAATAAATAGTGAAAATAAATGTACAAATTATAAGTTATGTTACAATTTAGGTTCCTTTGTTATATACGTAACGTTGATTATGGTAGCTTAACTGTAATTTATTCGATGTTATAGCAGCTTTTAGAGGACACATGTAAAACTTTGCAGATAGTCAAAAGTAAAAGTATTAATAATATTCAGAATAAAATTATTTAGAATAGTGTACGCATATAAATTTCTGTAAATATTGATTAACTTTTAGAATGATTATAAAAATGCACTATTTAGCAATTATTGGAGAAATTACTACTATGGCCATCTTTTTCGTATGGCCATAATATACCAATTTACCCTATTCATTGAAAGATAGTAAATAGTCTAATTTCAGTGCTACTTATAACTATATCAATCAATGATATATATACTGTTTTTCAGTGACAATACACTGATTCAGTAAGAATACTTTTTTCTTAATCAGAATTCTTAAAAAACAATGAAGAGTCACTAATGACTAAGTAATAAGTGTAGCACTGCAAATAAGTAAGATTTCACTAATTTAGATTTAGAAAGTATAGTAACAATTGTTTTCAGGATCATGATATTTCACATAGTTTCATATCCGTAATATTTTAATGGAGTAATTTGTATCAAAAGTCCGCTATTTCTCCATGCGTTAAACTGGCGACCGACTTAAACACTTCAACAGGATCGAGATGAACGTATTAGTCAATAATCGCATTCATCGTGGCGTGCATTAATCCTGATTAATCCCGTGAGAGACTCTTCGTGCGTTTGGATGCGATTAGAATCATGATCTGTAAATCAATTGAGTTACCGCGCGAGGATTATATACCAGATGTACGACGTCGTCGCGACGATACAATTTACCTACCGTGCCGCTCGCGGGCGGTGCCACGTCGTTAATTAATCTAAACGATTATACCTGGCCGTGTATTGTTTGAAGCACCGAATTAATTGCGGGAAACGCTAAACTCTATCGCATAGAAGCGGAAACGCTCGAGAAAGTTTCAGCCGCGCTTCAGAGATTAGAGCCGATTCGGTTCTGTCTCGAAAGAGACTCGCACTTCCCGTCCCTTAAAAAGGGGGACGGTTCTAGTCAAGTGGCTCTTAGGGCACACAAGTTTCTTCAATGAGAAGCGGCACAAGTCTGACTGCGGTTTAATCTGATGGAGACGCCAAATAAGATACCATATTAACGAAATTACATGAAATGAATATCGAATAATTGGACCGATACATGGTTCGAATAGTTGCAATTTTTTGTTTATTTTTTACTGACTGGTAATATATTGAAACTGTAGACAAAGAAACTTAATCTAACAAGCGTCTTATTTCCCAGACGCTATTCATTAAAAAACAAAGACTAGGTTTAAACGCACAAAACGATACGGAATCGTTCGATCCCATTTACTCAAATCTTTTAGATCATTTTAATATATGAGTTTTCCTTGTTCGGGAATAATAATGAGTTTTGAGTTGGGGAGGGATGGTACTTATATCAAATTTTTCCCTCTCTTTCTTATTTACCCGACTTTTTATGCTCATCATTATCTCTATCACGTCCAGTTTCTCTTCCAAATACGTAAGTATACATTTTAGTGTTACTTTCTATATTTCGACGACTTTTGGACATTTTTTAAACTCTTAATTTTAGAGTTAGACGGCTTTTTTCATTTGATTCCCATCTATCTTTTTTTAACTATTTGACGATTATACTCGACGGTTCATGATTGTTCGGAAGAGACATCGCTCCGCAGTTATTCTATTTCCATGTCGCTTTGTTGATTGTTTACGCATTAAGGAGTATAATCCATGAATATGAATATAATCCATTAATTTTTAACCATTAGTAATTAATTTTAACTTTATAAAAAAGTAAGAGACTCTTTGCAAACTCTGCAAACGGTAGATAAGTATTTGAAATTTGTCGTAAATGTCTCTTGCTGTTTGTAACAGATTGGCACTAAGTGGATAACATTAATTGACTAGAAGCGAAGAAACATGAACGAAATTTCGGGCTCCTTCACGCGAGGATACTTGGACTAATTGGAAGATTACTTACCGTTCGCGTGCGCCGCAAGCAGGTCCCTCAGTTGTTGTTGGCCGGTGGTCAATTCCACGCAGCTGACCCTAACGCTAAACCTGGCGCCGGTTCTCTGTCGTTGCTCCGAAATTCCGCGGAAGAGCCACGCTATGGCGCAAGGAATTGCGCCCAGGGTATGACCGGCCTCCGGAGTTCCCAGCATGGTATGAGACTTGCCTGAATTAGAACGGAGAAATTTGTTAAACGTGACGGATGCTCGCCGATTACAAGCTATATAAAACATGAAATCGCGTTGGATGCAGCGATATTCAATGTTTAAACGTGCAATGTAAATGCAAATGGCGTAGACGAAAATTATTCACCGCAATTTGAATTAATTATAACTAGTTTACTGTTCGCTTACACTGTCCGTTTACTCGCATTCTATGAAACTCGTACAATTTAAAAATATACGTTTCCGAATTTTTTTCCTGTACTTATAGTACTTACTCCAATTCGTATAATTAAAAGCTATCGAGGTAAAAGTATTTAGAGGTAAACGCAATGGAAGTCCGATGTTCACCCCCTTGTCGGTAGAAGCGATGACGGAAAGCTAATATTTCGAATGATCCTTGCCAGACTGACAGATTTATTGACGCAGGGATCGAATTAACGCCCGTAACCGTGCCGCTGGTGCGACTGGTATGTGGACAAACTTCATTGTTGATTGGCATAATCGCAATATTCCCCCTCGCGTGTCGCGACGAATCAATTCACGTGGATGAGTTCGAAAATCCTGTTTATGTATACGGCCGGCGCGCGAGCCGGCTGGGTGCAATAATTGCGATGCCAGATTTGTGGTCGGGCTCGAGCGGGCCGCTTAATTTGTTTACTATTTAGTGGACGACAACGTAACGGCTAGAATGATAATCGGCGATTACGTCGAAATAGACGAGGAACGGCGAAACAGACGATCGTTATTTCGCTTCTCGCGACGCGACGGCGCGGGGCTCGAAACAAATATTAAAACTAATTCATTCGGATGACAGCAACGTGGTACAACTAGCGCAATGAAAAGATTATTCGGCTGTACGTTTAACGGCGATTTGATAACACGAACTTGCGATAACGGCACGTACCGTGCGAAACTTTCGCATGAAAGTTTCGGTAAAATTGAAAGTCGAGCTCAAACGCTCCGCTGTTGACAGAGAAATAAAAGAGCTCTTATTAAAATCATAAAACAGTCTGATGAGAACGGAGAGACGACTTATGGCAGGGTGGAAGGGAGACGGGGGGAAGGTTACGATACGAAGGACGAGAGATTGAAGCGAAAGGCGTAAGATCCAAGCGGAGGGAAGCCCCGACGGCGATGGCGGAGTAATGGAAAAGCAGCAGCCGCCGTTGAATCTTAAACGTTATTTAATTGTCTTAATGTAAAACGGTGAATTATGTTGTTATTTAATTAGAAACGCGGCGAAAGAGAGGGTCGGCCTATCTCGCCGGTAACGGACCGCGTTTGCGTCTCAGGAACTTTTCAACGGTTCCACTTCGGAGAATTCGCGCTCCGCCCGGCAAGATTCAAGCGGCCGAACCGCAAAAATTCCGCAAGAATTCACGCTATGCTGCCGCGAGATTCACGAGGTCGCTGACGACGAGGTAGAAAAACGAAAGGTAGCCGCTG
Organism: Solenopsis fugax; assembly: GCA_003595255.1. NCBI lineage: Eukaryota > Metazoa > Arthropoda > Insecta > Hymenoptera > Formicidae > Solenopsis > Solenopsis fugax. The sequence continues at coordinate 3,918 of QKQZ01048110.1, forward strand.
CATTCTCAGACGATCGGTATAACACGCCCGCATAAGGATACTTTGAAACGGATACGAGTGATAATTAAAATTCCGCTCGAATACCTCGTTGTGCGCGAAAAACGTCAGCTCCAATACAGATCGCATGGCAAGAATTGTGTGTTTATTGATATCTTTCTTCGTATTGTTCCTCAATGATTTTCCGGAGAAATAGTAATTTTATGAGCTCCAAGATGGAGTGCAAAGATAATGTTATTCGAGAATATAAAACGATTTATTCGTACGTGAATACACATTTGAGAATTTTCGTAAATCCAGTTCTGTGAGATTGCAAGTAACTATTTTTAATTTAATCTTGTATGTTATGACTTTAATAAGCTATTAATTTAGGTATAGTTACCCTATTTTTTTGCGTAAACAATCATCTGGGGTGATTTTTATACCCTAGTTGAAAGTCCTTATTAATTACATATTATATACTATTGATTGTTTTATATCTTAGGACGTTATGTATATACACTGATAAAAAGTTTTTTTGTTCAAGTAAATATAATTATTATTTAAATATCATTTCCTTCTTTTAAACAAATATTAATTTATATAAAATAATTTATTTTTAAACTTTGGAAATATTTTTTAAATCAAGTAAATGATGTTAAAATAAATATATTTACTTAAGCATAAAAATTTTGTTTAATGTAAAATTAATATATATTTTCTAAAAAGAATACGAAGAAACTATTAAGAAAATATTGAACAGAAAAAGCACGAATTAAATAATTTATTGTGATAGTATTTCTAAAAAATAAAGAAATTAGTTAATAAAACGCTTTTATATTACTGGCTTTCAGATTGTATGATATATGTAAAGATTTATAAAAAAGTAGTTATTAGAAACAAAATATGCTTATAACATTTATTTTATAACAATTTAGAATAAAGCTAAATCGCTATTATATAAAGTTATTTATATTTTTATTTGCTCTTGTAAAATTATTAGAAATAATATATCTAATTTTAACATGGACTTTCAAGATTTAATAAATAAACTCACAAAAAAACTAATAAGAGTTAGGGCGCAGTTATAAAAGTGCAATTATTTGTTTAAAAATTTTTTATCTTATTATTTTAATTCCTTATTATGATGAAATTAATTAATGAATTTATTAATTCATTATTATAATGAATATTTCGATTCTCTTTGGAATCATTCTCAGAGTACCATATAGAAATTCATATAATTATTTAATCATTCTCAATCCACCACCAATTGAGTCATTAATGGGTTGTCAAATCCGCTCATCGAGGAATTAAAATAATACAGTAAAAAGATGTTTTTAAGTAGATACGCTTTTATAACCGCGTCCGAACTTTAACTAGTCCTTTTTGTGAGTTTATTTATTAAAAATGATAAATCATATTGAGAACAATTACTTTTATACGTAAAAACATAATGTTAAACGAGAAGCCTTATAGGTCATAGTTAGATATTAGTACTAATATCTAACTATGACCTATTTACTGCAGTTTCATAAACTTAAAAAGGTATATAAAATCATACAATAAATATCAGCATTAAGATGTAGCTGTGACCTATATAAAGCTTCTCGTTTAATATTAAAAATAATAAATTTTTATTATTTTTGTTTATTATAGAAGTACGCAAAAATCAAGCATTTGTGACGTCGAATTAAATTTTTGATAGCATTTTCGAAATCGAAATAAATCGAATCTAAAATTTTCATATCAAATCGAATCTTTTTGATTCGAATAAGAATAGAATTCAAATCAAATTTTCCTGGATTTATATTAAGGATTTTAAAACGTTATAAAGTATTTTATGTTATAAAATATTTTAACGTTACACATTCTTTTTAATAGACGAGAAAATTAACGCAAGAATTTTAGAAAATGATTACAAGAAAATGAGATGTGCTAATTGAAAGTTTATAATAGACAATAAATGTGAAAGTATTATACTGATAAATTGTATAAAATCATACAAACTTATGAAATGTTAAAACAATTTTATGGAACTGCGATTGTCTTTGTATACACAAATTTTGAATATTTTTAAGATTTAAAAACTGGAGGAATATTTTAGAAATTGACCAATATTTAAACACGATAATTGATAGGCGCCAATACAAGGTTGGTTGCGCTAGAGATATAAATGAAGCAATCAAAATAGGTGATCGATTTGAAATCGAATCATCAATGATTCGAAATTCTCGAACTATTCGAATTCGAACTTTTTAGATTAAAAAACGAATCGAATCCATTGTGATTCTGATTATTCCCATATTTTTAGTTTAGATTATATGAATATAAAAATTACATAAGGAGTATTTTTTTAATAAAAATAAAAATAAACATTTATAGAAACGTAATATGAACTTTTTTGTATTATTTAAATATAAAGATATTAATGGCTTATATTTTTAATTCAAACCTTATTTAAAAATTCATATTGCTGTTGTTATATTATAAATTTGATATATTGTAACATAATACTTAATTAATTTTATAATGTAAACAATTATCTGAAGTATTTTCTCCAGTTTAGCTAATTTCTATAAATCGATACTATAAATATAGGAGTCATAACTTATTTCTTATTACAAATTGGGTCTCCAAAATCTTCGAATAAGAGATATGAGTTTTAGTTCATTAAAAATATTTTCTGTGACATGAGCTTCATTTTTCCGATGCTGAAGTGTAAGAATCATCCCATGATGCCCTTTCTTGAATTAAATTGTGTAATTAATTATTTATGACTATGTCAATTATAAGAAATAAAACCTTTTAGTACAAATATAAAAATAATCCACTTAGGAATTGCACGAGTTTATATGCACGCGAGATTACCAAAAATCAGATAAGTTCCCTCTTTCTCCCGGTCGCGTAGAACCGAAACAAGAGGAGCGTGTCACGCATGGTTCCTTTGACTGAATCGCTTACCGAGATTATCATTGTCAAAGCTGCATGTTTTTGAGAGAGGGACGAGAGGGAAGTCTCGGTGCAGCAAGCACGCGTGCTTCTTCTCCCCTCCCCCTTCGCTGCCGTCGTTGCATAATCTACTTTCACGGTCCTTCCGCGATCTCAAAGGATTCGGCGGGGTGTTCGCAGTTGTGGGGTCCGCGCGCGCGCGTGCGGGGGTAATTAGAAACGCGCTACAAAGTACAAACGGGTCCATTGTCGTCGCTATGTCTATATACATGTAACTCTATATGTGTACCTCTGTTCGCCCTCTGTCCCTTCGTAAAAGACGAGAACCGTTGCTTTGAAAACGCGAATCTCTCTCTGTCTCTCCTCCCTCGCCTTCCACCCTCGACACCCACTCGCCTATCCTCTCACGGCTTCACTGCACGCTCTTTGCACGCGATTTTTCAGATACGCGCACGAAACGCAGTTTCATCGGCGGTTGCTTCGTGCGAAATAAAAGATGTGTACTGGTTGTCATTTTAAAAATTGCTAGGTCTGATTGGATTACCTCTGTCATGCATACTCTTTCCTTGTCTCACAGTTCTATGCATATTTGGTCTTCCTCCTGGTTTCCATTCCGACTTCCTTATCCCCTTACTGTTCTAACCGCGGTCGCTCTCCCCTTTTCGTCTTTTTATGTCGAAAGACGATGTAAAGAGTTGGGAGAAAGAGTCGAGATATAAAAATAGAAGAGAAAGAGAATAGGAGAAGAAGTTGGAACAGAGAGAAGGACGGTGGAGTGTGCGGGGAATGCGAGAGGAAGAGAAATGTTCGCGTAGCGATGATCAAAAGCAGTTTGCTTGCGGACTTGCTTGAAGTACCTTCGAAAAGGAGAGGGAAGACGGTGCGCGAGTTCGTTTGGCTTCCTTTAACGCGGCTCTTTGTCTACGGCCGTTAGGCTCTTATCTTTCCGACCCGCCTCCTTTTATTTTATTTTCGACTCTATCGATTCCCCCTTTCCCGCGTTACGAGAAATCCCGCTCGACTTTGCGCGAACTTCGGCATTGAGAGTCGACAATTTCTGAATGCGCGCCGCGGAATTATGAAACCGTATCGGTCCAAGAAAGATGGAAGCCTAGCTAACGACTGCGCTTTGCGAACCGTAAGTTTATGCAACGATGAAGTAAATTTTAGAAATAGCATTTCTTGGTGCACTGTCATTTTATTCATGTGAATTCAGAATAACGAATAATTATCGAGGAGAACTATTTAGCAATTTATATAGAATAACTTAATCGTTTAATTAATATTTAATTAATATTATTTTAAATGTACTTATTTGTCAAATATAGAAAAATTCTCTAAAAAGATATGTAAAAATGTAACGCGAAATGGAACTTAGTGAGAAATATTTTATAAAGTTTAATTGGTCCTAATTGTAAAAGAAGTTTATCGCGTTATCTGAACTTTATTTCAGTTAGTTGACTTTAAAAATATTTTAATGGACTTGGTCTATGATTACAATCGTAAAAGAAATTGTGCGATAGACATTATTACTTCAACCACAAATAACACAAATAAATTATAAATTTATAAAATAAATTATAAAAATACATTGCATAAATATAAATTAAATTTTTAATTAAATAAAACATTTATAAACAATAATATTTCCGTATGTATATAACTTTTTAAGTATTTATATTCAACATTTTTTAATAAAAATCTTAAATTTGCATTTAAATGTGCGTTTTTGAAATGGATACATATTTCGATTATTATAATAAAATCTCCTTCAAAACATACGTTTTGTGGAAGACATTCTACAGAATCCATTAAACTGGAAGTCGTTTGGGAGCGGAAAGAGTGCGATGACGGGCTGCTCTGTGTTAAAATTCGAAAGGTACGAGGGAGAAAGTGTGTCCCAGTGGCATACATTATCGCCATTCCTTCCGGTCTCGCTTTCTCACTCTTCATTCCTCTATTCCTTTTTGTCCTCGGTTCCTTCCCTTTTCTCACTCTCTTTCAGCACCGACATTACCACCCGAGGATTCTCTCTTCCGCGCACTTTCCACGCATAATCATGCATTTGCATGTAAACTCGATATCACTACTTAAAATGTAAAACAACTCTGCGCCTCTGCCTACCTTGCGGCAGTACGAGGAAGAGGAGTCAAGTGAACGAAGGAAGGAATGCATAAATAAAGAATTTTCGCGACATTTCCCTCAAGAGAGGATATCGTAACTTTATTATTCGTTCAAGGGGAATATGCGAAACAATATTGAATATCTGCTACTTAATGATAATTTAATTTGGAAAATTTTTATGTCACCGTTACATATAAACAGTATAAAATCTTGATTTAAGCAAATTTAATTTGTTAATATGTCTTATCTAACATAAGACAGTATATTTGATTTGATTCTTACATAAAAATGTAATGTAGATATACTTAAATACTTTTGCAAATTGTTTTATTACATAATTGTGGAAATTTTTTATTTCAGATGAAATCCAGAGTGTTGACTAATTACAACGGTGTTCTATAAAAAAGAACATTACAGCAACATGAAGTAAATATTACGTCATACATTAAATTTGACGTTAACAAAGATATAGGAGATATAGAAGATATTATCTCACGAGATAAAAATTCCGTAGGATATTTATATTTCGTGTAATTATATTTGCTTCAACAGATTTTGCGTAATCGTGGATCGACGTAAATAAAATTTCTTCTTGTATAAAATGAGTTCGTTAAATAAAAAAAATGGGAAAGTTTTCAAGATATTGTCTCACATAGAGTTTAATCTCGTCTTTGTTTCTTAAAAGGCGAGATTCTGTTTTATTAAATCCTATAAAAACTCTGCAGCATCTTTCTGAACGTTTTCTCAAGAAGTACAAGAATGTTTCTATATCTCAATTCTATTCGTGATAGATAACGAAAGGATTAAGTGAAATAATTAAGTTAAAAGTAACGTTAAATATAATGATAAAAATTAGTATTATTAAAATTAGAATCAGATAAAATTAAGAAGTATTATGAGATCTGTAAATAAAGTAATGAGACTGACTGCGTACCGCACGATTTGACAACACTGAGGGCTCAGTGTTCACGTGACACTTAGTTTAATTCCTCATAGACGTTCCGTATGAGTTCCAACTCGGTCGTCTCACCACGACAAATTTTGGTGTCGTTTTTTGCGAAATAGATTTTTTTATGTGTCACGGAAATGGAGGCTTGAAATTTTGAGCAAAGGTCGATGTGCAATCAAGTTTTGTGTGAAACTTGAGGAAAACAGCACTTAAACATTCAATAATTTAAGTTAAAATAGGCCTGGATGCATGCTCCCCATAGGCCTGTTTTAACTCATTGAATGTTTTCCTCGCATGCCTCAAAGGATGTCATTGGGAGACGGTGGAAAACATTGAAAAGGCCGTAACCGACAAATTGAAAGCCATTTCACTCAACAAGTTCCAGCACTGCTATGAAAAGTAGGAACGACGTCTACAACGGTGTGTGGCCTTCCAAAAGGACTATTTTGAAGGAAATAAACAAGACTTGTAATTTGAAAATAAATACTTTGTTAAAAAAATCAGTTTCATTACTTTATATACAGATCTCGTATCTTATCGCGAAAGATATCTGAGCTTACCCAAACCAGCGTGTCCGAAACAAAATAGGCAGCCATCCGTTCCATTGATAACCGCGTGAATGACATCTGTAAGAGCGCTCGAACAGATCTCAGTCTGGAAAAAAAAATGTAACAAATGATTTATATACACTTCATGATTGCTATCATTAAATGCTGATTAAAATATTGATTTGGCCTTTGACCTGCTTAAGGATGTATGGGTGGTATCTCAAAAACGTTATAAAAATTTCACAGATTGTTCTATTATTACGTTTATGTGTCAATATAAAATTTGAACACAATTCTCTTATTAGATTAAAAGTTATTTAATTTTTTATTTATTCTT
>QKQZ01048111.1:0-10120 GCA_003595255.1 Solenopsis fugax
CGCGGCGCGGAGCGGCGCGGAGCGGCGCGGAGCGATCAGACGAGGCAAGGCGAAGCGAGGCGAAGCGTGGCAAAGCGAGGCGAGGAGAGCGAAGGCAGCCTGACGGGCACTCAGCTTTCGTTTTCACCCAGCCTGCTTGTTAATCCGGTGAGTCAATAGTTGTATAACACTGGAACTACGTTGCGTAACTCACGTCGCCGTTGGTTTCCCTCGCGACCTACTTGCCCACTAAACTAGACACACATTCTTATCCAGCGGCGATTCGTCCTCTTTCTCTTTCTCGCATTCGCTATTTTGCTCAACTTATAAGGACTTTTCCGGTTTAAGCACATGTTATTAAGCTCGTGCGTATTTCCACAATCGGCTAAGATTTTTGTGACAATTTGATAAATATGAACTCTCATGCGAACACCATCGGATTCTTTTTGTAACTGCGAAATCTGCAATTGTTCCATTATAATTTCCGAATAAACGGAAACACACACACATCTTGATACAAAAGTTTAAAAAGAATATTGCGCTTTCACGAGAAGCCTCATGTTCATAAAAAAAAATAAAATAAAATAAAACGGTCTTTTTTTTAATAAAACGTGTAGACGAGTGAAAATTTCGCGGTGATACGAACCGTTGAACGAACCGCGGAGGAACCAAGAGGTATTATTTACAATTGATTTCTGTGAAGTCTTAAAAAATCAAATGACATTTTACGGAGTGTCTGACATTGCTATGTGAAGTATTCGCATTTTATTGGCTACCGTAGCACGTAAATATTCTTACGCGGTTTTATATTTCTATGCGGTAGGCTAAAGTCACGGTCTGGAATAGACGCCGATCAATTACAACGTTTCCCTATGAAACGGCAGCAAGAAAAATCTTAGTGAATATTTCATTATCAGACAGACTGAATACGGAGTTTCCTGGCGACGTCCTACTTTCGGCCACAACAATTCAATAAAGGATAATACGACCATGTACCAGATACGCGATCCTCGGGTAATAAAATTTCCGTAAAGTTAATACAGCGTAGGAAAGGGACGCAACTGCCAAAAACGCAAATTCCAAATTATTCAAACGTACATTTTACCGCTGGAGACTTTTTAAGTGCGACGTGAATGCACAAATGTTCTAAGAAAAAGATATAAATTTATTGGTTCGTAAATAGAAAATTTCTGTTCTATTACTTTTTATTTGACGATAGAATCGCTGATCGATATAAAGATTCCGTTATTTCTTATCAAGAACATCGGAAGAGATAGTCGTTCATCGCAATGTCAATACTATCTGACTTTTTTCTATGCTTGTACGTGTGTATTGCTGTACTTGTAAAAATATCATCCGTTTAAATTAATATATCGAGGCTTCTTTGAAGAATGTTATGTCGCTTCTATTTATACATTTAAGATAGCCAGACATTACAATAGAGCCAACGTTTGGCCGATCTATGGCAGTCAGCCATTGGTCAAGAATCTGTCATTCGGTACTTGATCGGCAAATATAATCGAATGCGTATTTATTTTTATAATAATACGATATGGACTATTCCCGGACTAACATGTAGTATAGCAAATATTAAGCACTACAAGAAAAGTGTCCATGTCTAGCGAATGATAATTATGGCGAGTGATTTTCAAACCATCGCGGCTCGCTTTGCGCGACTATATGTTGGAGATTACATTTGACTTGCGGTTTTTTGCAACAGTCGCAGGCGATTGAGGAGCGTCGTAATACCGCCAAAACGAATTGAAGCAAAATCGGGCCCAAGGTCATTCTCGGTCTGCCTTCGAAACGCCATGGTGGATTCGGGGCTGTCGCGAAATCATCTCGATGTACTCGAAGTACCGACTTTCCGTCTATCCCTCTCCCCGATCTTTCGGCTTTTCAGGGTCTCGGATCAGCGACACGAAATTGAAGCGACCTGCTGCGAACCGGCACGCCACGACGAACATAGCAACGGATAATTCTTTTTTCTTAACCTGGGTCGTGGTTCTCGAACAAAACTGGCAGTTATAATCATTAGCGCGCCACGGGGCGAACGTCATGTCTATTATTAATCCTTTATGTATCGAGAATTTCCCCATAAGAATGCCATCGAAAGAAAGCTATTGTGAGCTATTGTGTATCATTTGTAAATTATAATTCAAAGAAATGCATATGTATTTATATCAAGTTATGTTTATGCATTTCTTTGAATTATAATATATACATATGTAATGACTGTAAACTGAGAGAAAAAATTATTAAATTTTAATAAATATTTGTTTGAATAGTTCCAATAAAATATTTATTTATTACATTTAGTAAATATTTCATTGAAACTATTCAAACAAATATTTATTAAAATTTATATTTGTATGATATAAATTATATAATTTTTGTGAGAATTATTTTACAGTGACATAATATTCATCTATAATTGATCTTCGTAAATATATTTTCGATATATTATCAAATCATGTTATCTCCGTTTCTCCTATTATTTAGAAAAATAAACCTTTTTTGCGGTTCATTTAGAAAAATGAACCGCAATTTAACAACGGTCTAGTTAGGCATGTTTGTTTTCACGAATCTTATGCCAGCAACAAAATCAACCCCAAGGAGACATAAATTCGCACAACTAAATATAACCAAGGTAATGCAGCATTATTTTACACAGACTCGAGTATCGTTATTTCGTCACAAATCAGGTATAATAGTATATAATATATTATATAATACGTTGGTAATAAAAAAAAAAAGAGAGAACAATATGCTGCGATTTTACTCACGCCGGTTTCAAATTATATTGTAGTTATAAGCATGCTCGCGCACGTCTTTTGTGAACAATCAACCTTAAGCTCCATAATCGATAGCCATGCGCGCGAGTTACAGAAATTATGAGCTCACGAAATCGACTGCCGGTGGGCGAAACGGGGTCACCGGGGTGGACGGGCGATCCGAATGGATGGGATACAGCGATAAGAGCTGCAGGGCGCCTGAATTTTATGAAACCCGAATAAATAGATTTTGCGAAACATTCGCAATCGCTTAAATGGTCGCTAACGATCGCATTACGATCGTATGACGCAATCGATGCGAAATACTTAATTTTTTTTTTAACATCTCTGGTACAAGGCTGTGTGTGTGAAGTTTTAATTCTCGATCGACTTAATTCGATTAATGTTGATTAATTGCCACTGTGACCCCCATTATATTTTCTTTTCTCTTGTGTGTGTGTATATATATATATCGAACGTAAAAAATAATATTCTAATGTTTAGTTTAATAAATGTAATAACAAACACAACCAATTTGACTTATACACGAATTCAGGTGGTAGAATAGTGATCAAATGAATTTTATAGTTACCACAAATTTAGTTACATTTAACAAAACTTTTTGTAATTTGTTGTATGAAAATAATTATTTGGTTAAGGCTACAAATTGTTTGGTCAAAACAACTATATATTTAGTAACTATCACTATAAAATTCATTTGATCACTATTCAACCAAACTTTGGTTGATTTTACCAAACATTTCTCTCAGTGTACGTATATTAGGTGCGTTTGGCAAATATCTGGTTGCAACGCGATTGTGCTTCTGGAAACAGACATAAGACACATTATCCATCGCGTGTCTGGATCATATTATTATAGGAACGTCGAGGAGCTTAATTTCTGACTAAGAGCTCAGGTGTACGGACACTAAGGAGCTTTGCGTGTCACAGAACAGAAAACTGAATCTCCCCTCAATATTGTTAGAAAATTCTTTTTAAAATCATGTAGAACTTATTGCATACTTCATAAAAAAAAGCGACATACGAATAAAAGTAAAAGCATAGTCAATTTCATATTTTTCTTAATACGTAACTTTGTGACTTGTAACATTTCTCATTTTTACATTATTCTCATTTTTTCTCATAATTAAAAATGTTTAATTACTCTTGAACAAATTATTAAATGCATAAATAATATACAGAAATCAACGATAATTCTTTGGTAAGAACAAAATAAACTTTTTTATTAAGTAAAAGTTGTTGAATTCTTTTTAGCTTTCCCACCTTTGACATTATATATTTTAGTAATTAGATCTTTTCTTACATTTTATAAAACAAAATTTAATCGAAAAATAAAGTTTTGTTTATACTTAAACGTTATATTCTAGAAGCAAACGAAACCGTCGCGCAATTATTTTCGCGAGAAACCCTCGACGAGTCTTCAGTTTAAAATAACTCATCATCCTCTCGACCATGATAGCCCGACATCCCTGAGAAAAACATTCGAGAAAAATGCGGTCCATGTGTAGAATAGGAAATAAGAGAATACATGAGAGAGAGAGAGAGAGAGAGAGAGGGAAGAGAGGGTAGAAACAGGGAGAAAGAGAAGAAAGAAGAGAGAGGGAGGGAAGAGGCTCGCGTGAGCCTGTCGCGATTGGCTTATTAACTGCGGTATTGAGATTAAGTTTATTCAGCAACGAGTACGCCATGACATACTAACCAAGTGGTCGAGACCCACTTAACTCACCGGGTGACCTCCATCGAAATGGCGTGGATGGGGTGATAGTGCGTAGCGCGCGTTCCTCTTTTTTTCATGTATTTCGAGCGCCGCGCACCGCACGCAATACGCGCGGAAAGCGCGAGGCCGAACGCCGAGCGTCCTTCGATTTTCATACGGGAAGACCTTTGCTCGCCCGAGTCAGACACGCGTTCAGATTTATGCAGCCGCGACGGGTGACTGCAAGGCCCCGCGATGCAACGTACATTTAACAAATGAGAATACACTGATATCTTAGGAATTGAAGAAGACGACTTTTACGATTTGTGTGTATGTGAGTGTGTATCTACATGTAACTTTTTTTCAAAATGACAAATCGAAAGCTGCGCACACGAATCAGACGAAACTGTCATCATATAATTTTTTACATTATATTATTGTATTTTTTAATGATACTTCAGTGATTCAATGTTACGAGAAAGAAAAATTTGTTAAAAAAAAAGAACATATTTCTTGAGAATAGAATAATAAATAATTGTACTAAAATCGTCTGTCAAATAATACCATAACAGATTTAAAAATATATATATAATGCAAACATGAGAATGGTTATAAGAAACAAAATAAAATATAAAATAATAAATACGTAATAAGAATATTGTTCCATTTCCGAAAACAATTTAAAAAACTATTTGAACATCCATATCTTTAATTTTATAATTTATTGATTGCATGATTTTTTGCGTAACACTTTTTTTTCGCAGTACCGATTATAAAAATGTAAATCGTTCAAGGGAGAGAGATATATAACGGACAAGAAACCGCAAGAGTTGATTGCAATACAAAGGGAAAGTGTGTACAATTTCACTTTCGTTCTTAGACTGTACCAAAAAATCAACCAGCGAACTCGACGCGAAAACTTTTGAGACGAGAAAGTTTGGCAGTTTTGTAATTTCATCATTTCGAAAGTTGAGAAGCGCGAATTAATATAATAAAAGACTCTACCATTTAACAATTAATATCAACTGATGTTATCTTATTAAATTGATTTATATATACAGTAGCCGATGCACTGTCACTTTTTTCAAATTTTAATTTCATCTTTTGTCTATCACATAAGTTGCGTTCCCAAAATTAGAAAATGAGCAGATATTCTATCTATTAATTATCTATCTGGAACAATTTGGTTGAATAAATTTTGGATTTCGTCACAAATAAATATTTAAGGAATAATGAAAAAGGAAATATATTTGTCGGTTAAAGACCGCGTCATCCTGGGTATATTATCGTTAACCGAAAACGAGTATTCGGTTTCTTCAACGTATGTTTCTTACGCAAACTAGCGAAAGTAGGCGGACGCCCGAGAACCGCGTTTGGCCACGTACATATATATGTATATACACACAAAGACACGTACAGATAGCTCTCGCGACACATAGTCGCCGGGAGAACGAAGGCACATGGAAACACCACGTGTGCGTGTGCGTTTCGCGGGCCGGTCGCGGCTCGCCCAGGTTGGAAAAAGGATTACGAAATCTCGCTGAAAGAGCACCTCCTTTGCGCCGAAAGCGAGAGTGAAGAGGCCCCGAGGGACCACGAATAGCACATATTGGGCCCGGTACGCTATCGACGCAAATTTCAAGTGGAAATTCGATCGATCCTTTTGGCCTTCCTTTTAAAACTTGAAATAAAAATTGTATGTATAATTGTATAAATTGGACTTGGATCATTTTTATTTCAATTTTTCCCTTTTCCAGGCTCAAGTAAAGAATTATCGGTATCGGTTTCTATCTTACTTTTGTAAAATTATATGTTAGTCTTATGAGGCAATTTTTTTCTTCGAATTCTATGCGCGTTACGAAGCAATAAAATATAGGTAATACATGCGTAAGCATGAACCGTAACTAGTTTTCAAGACTAATTTCTTTAATGTACCGTACCCTACATATATGTAATTTTCGCCTATAATTGCTTCGAGAGCACACTGAATTGCAAAGCGTAAACGCAGATGGAGAATTACTCGTAAAAGCAATGTGCAATTATCAGGAAATTAACGTAGCTGCAATACTAGGGAACGCTGCATACCCGAGTACTTTGTATCATACGTTGTTTAGAGACGGTGGAAATGATTACTGGGAAATTGTCACGGGCCATGTTAGCGCCAGGCCATGACCAAGTGATAATGACTTCGGCATTCAACTGGCGCGCAAGTCAATAAGGTAAAACGTTTTATTTCGAGTGCGACGAGTGCTGTCTCGCGAGTACACGGAAATCGTAGTAGAAGCGTTGCGAAGAAATGTTTTTGCATAAACGACGTCGCGATTTATTAACTCTGAGAAGAATAATAGAATATTTCTGTACGGGCGATAAGTGGACCAGAAGAAGTGCCCGCATCCTGTTTTCTTCTACGGATGTTCAAATGAAGTATACACATACATACTTGTATATACTAATCTGCCTGAGAAGGGCCGAAATGTTACTTGTCAATATTACTTAACCACGAGTGAAAGAAGCGCCTAACATAGTATTTGGTAATCAAACACGTCAATCCGTCGTCATTTCGTATCATTCGAACCTTTGTATTGGATCTTTCTTCCAAGTAAAAATGAATTCCTACCCAGATAGAAATGTATGCAGTTTTTCTAGACACCCATCCAGTTACTGTCTAGTATTATTGTATTCTCATTAGTTGTAACAATATTGCGTAGGAAATAAACAAGATAGAATTTTATTTAGTGGCTGAAATAGTTTTCATGAGAAAAGTATAGACATCTGTCTACTTATTTTCTATCCAATTATAGTATTAATAAATGGATTTTTAAACTTGCTTATTACTCAATTGAATAGTTCATTTATTATTTTGTTTTTGTTCAGTGAAATGGGTTCAGATTTTACGCATCTTTTGTGCACAGTAACTGCAGGTAAAGCGTTACATCTTTATTGGGATCCTCAGTAGTTTACTTCTCAGTTACTAGACAGAAGTAATAAAACTGTCTAGTAACTATTCAAAAAATGCGTGAAATTTCTACTAGGGTAAGTGTGACTTATTCTTTGTGTTTTTCTCCAGGTTATGCTGGAAATAACTTTTCTCTTATCATCTGACATAATGTATACGTGTGCGTGTATATGTGAGAGAGAGAGAGAGAGAGAGAGAGAGAGAGAGAGAGAGAGAGAATGAATGAATGAATGAATGAATGAATGAATGAGAGAGAGAGAGAGAGAGAGATATGCGTATATTATAGATTAGAATACGACTTGCATATGTTACAATTAAAAATATACTACAAAATCTTTAAAAAAAAAAAATTATTTTAAGAATAGCTATTGGATATTTGATTTCGTTTCTTGGTTTTTCTGAAAGCACATTTTTCATCGACATTAACAATTTTGATCTTTCCTATTTGGTAGGCGCGTTTACGACACCTTTGGGCCCAGAGCCCTTTCTAAAAAAAGACACGCTGTCGCAGGGATTACCTCACGTAGCGAGCTAATTAAAATGTAAGACGGGATTTAGTCGATGGGGACGACGGTAAAAACGCCTCGCGAGAGTGTTTCAATAAGCGGTGTTTAAGCTGGCGCGCGCGACAAAAAGGAGGCCGCCATTTCTACGCATGAGTAAAGTCGGTATATATATATTATGAAAACGGTCGACCGTTCTTGAAACGTTTATGTAATTCGATTTGTTCTCGAGCCTCTCGAGAAAGTGCCATCCGTCAAGATTTATCGTCCACGTGCTTCCCACGAGCGTGCACACGACCGTTTCCAAAGCGTTTCGTTCCACTGAGAATCGATACGCTCGATCTTACACGCCTCACCAGAACCAAGTCGATCACTCGGCTATATCCGGAAATTCCAGAGCGACGATTAACGCGCATTCCTGAGATAATATTAAAACGGATTATCGTCACAAAATGATTTGAAATCGTTGATCGTTCGCTGCGATCACGTTGCTAATAGCTTAGATGTTTCTTCGCAACGTACGTGGAGCCGGTGGAGCCGGTGGAGCCAAGATCGCCGCGGCTTTGGCGATCTTGGCCGTGTACTGTACGTGCTCGAAAATAAGCGGCTCCGTACGCAGAGCGTACGTTTTAGGCTGGATTGCGATTTAGTGATTTTACTCTCTTGGTACAATGCCAAAGCAAAGTTTCATTCGCCCCGCTTCTCGAAAAACTCGCCTCTTGCAAACACTTTCAACAATACATGACTAGATCTCTAATTCTCTAAGTGGGTCGTTTAAATATGAATACGGGTCGTGTAGGACTGATACATGCGATTGTGGAATCGTCCTACAGAAACTGGGTCACGCTAGCCACCCCACGATTATCAATATTCAAAGTCTTGTCCTTCATAAATTTGATGAAAAAAATTCAATTTTAACTGTGCCAGACCGAGGATCAAATGCGTCATCCCGCGACCCCGAATTCTTTCGCGCCGCGCGTTTGGCCCCGTCCCGGGAATCAAACCAGGGTTGCTCCCTTTTTAGGAGACCCGCGTCATTTCGGAAATGCACTTGTTGCGTCCCTCGTGGCCTTCGCGCATCGCGACCTCCATTTGCACGGTGCGGTGCGGTGCGGTGCGGTGCGGCGCAGCGCGCGGTGGCGGCGATTTATGGATACCGAGATAAAAAAGCATTACCTGCGTCGCGTCCTCGTGGCAGACGTGGATGACGCCTGCGCCACCGCCACCGTCGCCACCATTGTCGCCGTCGACGTCGTTGGGGTGAACGATAGATGCGATAGAAGGCGCCCGCGCGTCCACATACGCGCGCTGAGAAAGGACAGAGGGAGAGAGGAGGAGGAGGAGGAGGAGGACGAGGAGGAGGACGAGGAGGACGAGGAGGAGGAGGAGAGGTCGCGGATACGGTGGCGCGGGAGGGGAAGCGCGGGAGAATGCAGTGGGAGGCAAAGATTCATGTCATTGTCAGTGGGTAATCAGGTCAGTGGGCCAGTGGGACGACCACTTTCAATTTCAGTCCTTCTAGCCATATATAACACGCGCCGCGCGCGCGTCGTTATCTCGCGCTCTCGCCCTCCTCGCCACTTTTCTCTCCATCTGCCTCCTCTCCGTTCGTCTTCCCTCCTGTACAGCAACTCTCTCTCTCTCTCTCTCTCTCCTTCTCCATTGGTCTATCTCGATCGCTACTGGCGAAGGCATGGTGACGCGCGTACGACAAAGAGAGGGAAATAGCAACGGTGAAAGGGAAAGAGATAGTAACGCAAAGTCATACTGGAATGGTAGAGGGATAGAGGCTGAGCTACCGACACGCGCCAATCCGCGTCACGCTTCTTCACGCGCGAGCGTAACTAGAGAAGCGCGGCGAGTCGGGACGCAGGGGAAGAGAAGGCGATACTTCGCTCGCTCAGTCCGTCTCGCTCCGCTCCGCTCCGCTCCGCCCCGCCCGCGCTACCCCATGCCCGTGAAGAGATAGCGGAAAGTAGGACGCGTATTAAAAACCACAGACCGTGTCCCATGGCGTCATTTCTTGTGCCTCGCAGCGCCGCGCCGTGCCGGTATTACCCAATCGAATTCATCATAACTGGCACGAGAAACGTACGTATGAGCGCGGATCGGCGCGGATCGAACGGATGTAGCGGCCGGGACTTGGTGCGGCTCAGAGCCGAGATGGATCACGTTTCGCGACGGCGACGCG
>QKQZ01048120.1:0-24180 GCA_003595255.1 Solenopsis fugax
AGAAGTGTGCAAAGTTTCATCAAAATCGAAGAGTGACACTTGGGTAGGTTTACTTGTAAGTTGCTTTTTAAAAATGTGTAATTTGTAATAAATATGCAATTATATATCGTGCCCCAAGAAAAGTAACACAAGTAAAAGTATAAAATTGTTCCGAAGAGAGGAAAAAATTGCGTATTTTAAAATTAATTAATTATTTATTTACGCCAATATTAAACATTATCCCCTATAACATTTTCTTGCAAATGTTGGTAACAGATTATGTTAGCAAAAAATTGCAAATAAAAAACACATTTTGTTCTTGCTATCCAGTACAGTATTGCAAAAACATTGCAAAATATTGCTGCAATGTTTCTACAATATTATGTATCAATATTTCTGAAATGGACATTTTACCATTGCTGCAATGTTACTGATACATTGCAGCAATATTTTACAATATTATTGCAGTGCTGTGCTGTATTGGTAATTTTGTTAGCATACTTCCATCAATACGGAATAAACGTCTATGTCAGCAAAATATATGATAGAATGGTGATTAATAGTAAACAAGATGTCGAATCGATATCAATTCGATGTCGAAATCATCAAATTGACATTGTTTTGATGTCGATTTAATAAATCATTTCTTACTAGGTTCGCTATTGCAAATAGTCTCAGCAAGCATCTCACAAAAGTGCAACAACAAATAATGATCAAAATACATGAGAGATTGGCAGTCGATTTTAATCCTTTCAATATGTCAATGCCGATAAGAAAACCATTTCTTCCTTAATTTTCTTTATCTCTCTAAAATGTTGAAATTTAAGAGTTCTTTGAACTTTAAAAAAGTTTTCTTCCAAAATTGCGCATTAAAGAACTTAATAATATCATTATATTATCTTGAAGATTATTTTCTGACATTTTACACTCAAATATGAGCTCTTAAGGAGTTCTTTCTGATAACATAATGCTTACTGAGTGATTTTATAATAGTAAAGATAATAAAAATTATCAAACTAAATCTCGACCTAAACCTCGAATTGCAAGCATTTTAGCGAGCATTATTTGAGATAGGCGGTATTTCCTTGTCGCATCAAAGAAATGCTCGGTTCAAGGTTCCGCTCGAGGTTTAACTCTATTTAGACTCATCTTTAGGAATTATAAAAGAAGAATTTACAACTGCAGTAAAATTTCGAAATTGTGGAACGAGCAATAAATTCTGTCGTGAAAAAATTATCTATCATTATTAGACATAGTTCATTATCTATTATTACTAAACATATTATAAGAAAAGAATTAAAATATTCTGTACTTTATATAGAAAGATTTCAAATGAAAAAGATGTTTTTCCCATTTAATAGAATGTTCATACCACGTTCGAATGGCAGAACTGTTGTATAAACATTCTGTACATTTTATAGAAGATTTTATATGACGTTCCGTAGAATGTTCTACGTATTTTTATATAGAATATTCTGCAAAGAATTCTCTATAAAAATATGGATAGCCTTTTGCAATAATCACTTAATATACAAGATATAATAATTTTATTTTTTATATTTTAGGAATACCTTTGTCTTCCAATGTTACGACAGATGTAGAAGAGGACATGACCTACGCATGGCATCACAAAACTAAGAACTCCTTGCAGTTAATTTCAGTGGTATATGAATAATACTTTATTAAATTCAACAGCAGACTCATATTCAAAATAAACTAGCTAAAAAAAGAAATTTTATAAGTTTTTATTTATGAATTAAATCAGAATTTATGTATTAAAATATTACAGAACTTTAAATCCAGATCTATTTTTAGTTTCCCATAAAATACTGTTATCTATTGCAATTATGGCTAATTAAAATTTGTACTTTTTTGAAGATTTATGTAGAAATTTCTAACATTAAACAATCTATTTTTTAAAAATTTATAGATGCTTGTATTATAGCGCTTAAAAAAATGGCATCTTCTCCAATATATTTGATATATAAGATGCCATCTTGTATAAAGAAAAATCCCTTCCAAAAAATCTTATAAACTTTTAAAAGTAATCTCATAAGTTTTCATGTAAGTCGCATAAGCTCTCACTTCACATGAGTTTTCACTTCACATGTGCAATTATATGAAATCATTCATATCAATCATTATCACTGATTTGCTTTAAGAAACGAAAGTAATGATACATGAAATCCCATATGATACATGAAATCTTCTTGTTTACAGGTAATAAGACATGGAGATAGGGCACCTCTAAAAACTTATCCAAACGATCCTGACATCAACGATAGTATGGACCCTTATGGTTGGGGTCAGCTAACAGATGTAAATATTCTACTTTTTCCTATATAGCACAGAAAATCCATATAGCACCGAAATTTTTCAGAAGTCTCAGAAATATTTCAACTGGAAAGTGAAACATTTCATAAAAGTTACGAAATATATGTGCAATATTTCTAAAACAATTCTAGAATAGTAAATGTCGAAGTATGATTCTTACACTTGAAACTTTGTAAAAAAGTTGATAAAAAAATCTGTAACCTTTCTGAAATATTACCAAAAAATAACTGAATATATATAACGATGAACCCTCTCCCCGCATCGTTCTCTGGTCACATAAGGTATCTTTTTAAAAATGTTTATAAATTTTCCTCTTCTACCTGTAAAATAGGTGATCATAAAAAATTGAAACTTTTTATCAATAGACAAATCCTCCTTGTCCTTCTTGTCAGAAATGGAGTTTTTCTTTTAAAAAGTATATTATGTAACAAGAAGAATATGAGGTATTTTAGAAAAGTAGTTTTTAAGAATTATTTTGATGTCATAATGACTTTTTGTACTGTTTGAGTATGTTTTCAAATTTACTGTGTGTGATAGATTTTAGAAATCTTTCTGTCGCGACATTTTATATCACAAGATTTTAAAAATATTTCTGCTTTATTTTATATGACATTGTGCAAAACCTTTTCAGAATCGTTACACATGAAATGTGAAAGGTTGAAAACTTTCTGAAAACTTCTTACAACAATCGATGCTATATGGATACAATGTAACATTTCAGCAATATTGCAGAAACTTTACAATGTTGCTGCACATAACATTGCTGGAATGTTTTGTGCTTTTTAGACAAAGTCGTCTTACGAATCGGAGTTAACTATAATTAATTAAATTAGAAAGGAAGAAAGAACCAATACAATCAAGGATTGTTCCTACGAGAGCGTTACGATAGCTTTCTAGGTTCGATGTATCATCCTGATATATTCTATTTACAATCTACCGCTCGTGATCGTACGAAAATGTCAGGTATGTTGGAGGCCGCTGCTCTGTGGTATCCTAATAAAAAACAAACATTCAGATTTGATCTGCCTTGGCAGCCAGTCACACTGTCCTATCAAGAATTTGAAAAAGACACGGTAAAGCACTTCTATAAACATTTGACTAGACAAACCAATGCTTCTTAAAGGGATTAGAGGATCAGATTTTTCAAAAATTATATTTTAACCATTTTTTGTGATGAAATAAATGTACAAAGATAAAGTTTTGACGGATATTTGTACAATATGTAAACAGTAGAAAAATATATTTTTATTAACAAATACTTATATAAATATGTGAAATACAAAGTGTTTGGCAATCGGTGGGAAAAAATTTAAAAAATGATTCTCGATAATAAAATATGATAAAAATTAAAAATAAGAAAATTATGATTAAGATGCTTAATTTGTTATTTTAATTATTAATGTTTAAATATTTACGTGCATTAGGAATTTTTTACGTATTATGAATATTTAAATATTTATAATTACAAAATCTAAAGTAATAAAATTTCGATGAAAGTTCTGTTTTGTAATTATAATATCTATTAAATGTAGAAATTAATTTGGTACATTTTTTTAATTTACCGTTTTTTTTTTATAGAAAAATCATGTATTTTTCAATCCTCGAAATATTTCCAATACTTTTGATGGCTTTGTTCCATCTTTCACGTAACTGATAAATCCCTTTTCGAAAATGTTAGTAAATTATGTTTATTCATTCAATTTATAATATTCAGATTAAATTCAGATTATATAATGAAAAATATATTTTTATTTATTTATAAATATCTCTCAAAATTTCACTTTTGTACATTTATTCAGTTTGTCACAAACAAAATTGTTGAAGACAACTCCAGTCCCTTAATACTTTTAGTTTAAATATACGAGTATACAATATGTGTACATCTTACAGTAGTTATTCTGTAATATCGTAATTCATTATAGTTGAAATAATAGATCACGAAGGTCTGTACTGTCGGAACTATTATCACAAACAGTGCGTAAATCTTCTAGCTTATGTTATTGTGGTATATGTGCCCGAAATATGCACAATTACGCTCTTCAGTGAATGACTTGCCGGAAATCCAGAAAGTGCATCAAGACACTAAACAATTGTTCGCAGAACTCTCAAACTTCACAGGCATGCCATTTACGACTGTCGACAATGTCGCCTCATTTTATGACATGTTAATAGCCAAGGTAGTTTATCAAATATTTATTAACACAATGTAACTCTGTAAAATAACTAACGCTGCTTATATTCAGCTCTTCTAGAAAAATAAATCTAAAAGCTCAATTTTTAACTATCCGAATTACAGGAAAACATGAATTTAGCTTTACCAGTATGGACGAAGAACTATTATCCCGATAAACTAAAATCTTTATATTTACTTGGTGAACGGCTTTACACATACAACGATGAACTCCGCAGACTGCAAGGTGGTGTTATGCTGAAAAAAATTATCGACAATATGCAAGCGAAAAAAGAAGGCACTCTTTTGCCTGAGAAGAGAAAAATGTTTATGTATCTCGGTCATGACATCACTGTTGTTTCCCTGCTGAACACGATGCATATTTGGTACGATCAAATCCCCTATTATAATATCATGGTAATAATAGAGCTGCATGAGGACGAGGCTAAATGGAATGTTCAGGCAAGTAATAATTTTCCACAAATAATTCAATTAAAATTTCTAAACACTTCGAATTATTCAAAGTCGAAAGGACCTAAAAGTATTAAGGCTTAAAGCTCTCTACTCGCCGCCACTCGCCGCGACCATATTAAAGTCGTGATGTCAAGCGTGAAATGACACGTAATTTTGTCTGACGTCCCATTTGTAAATAAAGACAATTTGGATAAAACAGACTAATGAGATGGCTTTAAGGGTTAAGATATTCTTCATTTTATTCACATATTGTTTCATTATATTACGTTATGTTTGTAAAAACGATAGTGTTATTGGCACAATATTTTTTGTAGCATCATATAGATGATATTTTTATATCGATTGAATTTCTATGTATTTTTCTGCCTAAGAACCGATTCAATTATGGAACGACTACAGAAATAGAACTAGAAATGTAAGATCACAAATTAAATTGCTATCAATTTAATAATTTTGCTGGCAATATAATAATTTTTGCTCAATTAATACAATTGCTATCAATTTTATAATTTTGATGCCTATAACCATCTCTATAATCCCTCTACTCCAAAAATTATAAAATATTTTGAAAATATCCTTGTTACAGGTATTTCTAAGGAATACGACAGCTCACGAACCATATCCAATGACGATACCTGGATGCACTGTTGCATGTCCTCTTGAAAAATTTGTAGAAATCTTGAAGCCGTTGATACCAGATAACTTGGAAGAAGAGTGCAAAATCGATGATAGTAACTATACAATTCCACCTCCTCCATATCTATAATTATAAAAAACTTTCACGTTACTAACCATACTATAATTCAAATAACTTTATTGTATACATATTGTAAATAATTATTTATATCATCAAACCGAACTTGATCTCGTTTTTGTTCTTGGAGTTCCAATTTATTACTGATTTATTAAAAAGTCGTTAAGTCCTTGAATTTTCGTCTCATTAGAACCAAATAAATTCTGTAATCTTGAATCTCTCTAATTAGACATTGTCCTTACTATTCCATAATCGACACAACTGCATAGAATATCTCTGGCAATTTCGGATGTTTGATACACTATATAGAATTCAATCGCACAAAATTCATCACGAAAGAAGATTAGGCAAAGATCTTCTCTTCTCGTCGTTTTTTCGTGACCACCGTTCCAGGCTTATGTTGAGCATCTGGATGATTAAGCAACTCTGGCGGGCAGGTAGATATTGGGCTGGCAAGTATTGTTTGCTTAAGATCATAAAACAAATGGCTGTCATCCTTCGTGCAAAAAGAGATGGCAAGACCAGCTTTGCCAGCGCGACCTGTTCGACCAATTCTATGTGTGTAATCTGTAAACAATAGAAAATCCAAATAAATAAAACTATTGCTAATTGTTAAAAAAGATTTCGTTTTCATTGAAGAATATCAAATCTTTGCAAGTAATGTAAAATAAAGTGATTTAAAAATATATTATTTATTCATTCTTGTTAGAAATTCAATGAGATTAAATGAGAAATTGAATCTCCTCTCCTCCCTCCATCCCTCTCTGCCTCAATAATCCTAATATTAATCCCTTGAGGAGCAGAGCTTTCTAATAAAGTAACTAGAAAGTCTTGTATCTTAACAGTTTTTGAGGTCGCTAAATTCGATTCTGACTTTAGAAACCCAATATATTGGATCATTTTTAATTTTTTATTTTTGATCCCCAGATTTGTAAATAAAACATTAAATTATTCCATAGTTTATAAAAATTAAGCAATTTACAAAATAAAAGGGGGTTGATCCCAAACGTGATCGCCGGTCAACAAAACGTTAATGATTATATGAAAGATAAAAAAATAGCTCAAGATAACTCACCTTCAATGGTTTTAGCCATGTCGTAGTTAATAACCATCGATACATCCTTGATGTCGATACCTCGTCCTGCAACGTCAGTGGCCACCAAGATGTCTTTGCTTCCGCCTTTAAGAGATGCTAGAGCGTACTCACGCTGTTCTTGGCCTTTGCCACCATGTAAAGTACAAGCGTTGTACTAGAATGGAACAAAGTAAAAAAATCATGTTAGATCTTTAGAAGATTTTGTTTTGTAGTTTCTACACTTTTAATCCTAAATGATTTCAAGTTTAAGAAATTGAATGCTACAAATTAAAATAAGATTCGTCGCGCAATTGCAAAATTTACAAATGAGTGCATTTATCACTTTCAAATCAAAGTTACGTACTCCTAATTTTTCCAAGCCTCTTGCCAAGACATCCGCACCCTTCTTTTGATTAACGAATATAATGACTGGCGGCTCGACGCCTCTGCTGAGTATCTCCATAAGTTTCTTTCGCTTGTCAGCTTCGCCCATTATGTGAACTATCTGCTCAGTACGTTCTGTCGGCTTACCGACGCTACCTATATACACTACTGCTGGCCTTCTTAGGTAAGTCCTAGCAAGCCGTTCAACAGCAGATGGCATTGTGGCGGTGAACATCACCGTCTAGAAACAGAAAAATAATCATTAATAATAAATAAATTAATCATATAAATTTCATTCGTTCATCGATTTTTAACAAAATACAAACAAAATAACCTTTTTTAGAAGAAAGACAACTATCTTAGACGCCAAATTCAAAATATAGAATTACTTGATGGTGAATTATTTTTATATTCGTGTAATACAATTGAAAGCTTTCCCACAAAAGTCGAATAAATCGATTAAAAAAAACTAGATTATGGCGCAAAATCATTTTCTAACAATATCATCATGAACAAATTTGTTTCTGGTAGGAATCAAACAAACGGGAAATATAAATATTATAAGTAGTAAATATAAAATTTCCGCAAGAACCAAACAAGTTCAAAGGTTTTTTATAAATATATATATTTTTAACAAGTCTTCAAAATATTAATCAAAATTTCTAAAACTGCGTTTTTATACTTGTTATATGTTCAGAGAAAAATTAAATATATTTATACAATAAACAATTTAAACATAAGGTTAGCAGACTTATGTCAGTTACAGCGTCCTTAGTGCTGAATAATACAATATTTTTACAATCTCTGGCTTATTACCGAGGTCCTCTAGGTAGTCAAATTGGTAAGATGCCTGCACAGAATGTGAGATTCAGGTTTGAATCCTGGTTGAGATGTTATTTTTTGCAATAAAATTAAATATTTCCAATTTTTCGGGAAAGGGGGGATTATATAAATGCTTCTAAAGCATTAATATTATGTATTCCGGCTTCATGTGTTTCAAGTCCGATGAATATCATTCGGCACACAGTTCGAATAAATCAAAGATTATCAAAATTAAAAATTATTATTCAGCACAGAACCGTTGTGACTGACATAGGCCTGCTAACCTTATGTTTGACATTTTCGTCAATTCGTATTTAACTTATTATTGGCTGCGTTTAACAGAAAAAGCAACTTCGCAATTGTTGTATAATTCTTTAACAATTGGTTTTTGTCCTTGGTTCCTATCAGATTTAAATGCACAAACGAATCATATTAAAAAATTTTATAACAGTTGCAAAGCTGCTTTTTCTGCTGAACAATTTAAAGATGAATTTTTTGTTTCCTAAAAATTTAACTGTTTGGTTTTTAAAGAAAAGCTTTCAATTATTTAAAAAATTTAGAGAAAGAACTATCAAACAAAGTAATAAATTTAAAAAGTCCTCATACTTGTCTGTATTTCTTTTTTGTATTATAGTTGGCCAAAAGTTTCTCTTCATTTTCTGCGTCTTCATTATCCGGCTTCAAATTTGTCACAGGCATATACTCCAAAATTTTCTGAACATCTAACAAAATATCATTTTTTAGAAATATCGTTAATAAAAAATAAGTAATGTAAAATCTATCCAATTAACACAATATTCATAAAATAATTTTTAGAGATGTACGAACTATTCGAATCGAAATGAATCGAATCAAAATAAGATTTGAATGTTAATGAATCAAATACCAATTTTTTAATTATAAAATATTGGCAATTTGTTATAAATTTTTGATGTACCTGGCTCAAAACCCATATCTATCATCCTGTCAGCCTCGTCCAATACGATGTAAGTACACTGATTTAAAACAAGATATCGATTTTCTAAAACGTCTATTAATCGACCAGGTGTAGCAATAACAATCTAGAAAAAAATATGATGAATAGTTTAATACAGTTCTAAAATTTCAATTCTAATTTCAATTTCACAATTTTTGACAGACATTGTTGAAATTGATAACAATAATAATGATATATGTCAAAAACTACCTCACAACCCATTCGCAATCTGAAACCTTGTTCTTCTCTCGATAAACCACCCACCACCACAACAGTTCGGATACCCAACGGCTGGCCGAATTTATTGGTTTCTTCTTCAATTTGCTGCGCCAACTCACTGCAATGTGAATACAATATAAATATTTACCCATGCAAATCGAGATATTCTTCATAAAATTTAGACGACTAATCAATTCATTAATATTAAATAATTAAACATATTTGTATTTTTAAAAAATAAATACTAACTATATGTATATACCGCTCAAGTTTCAACACGCTGAAAAGTTTTTTGCATCTCATGAAAAGTAGAAAAAATTTTTTTATTTTGAAAAGTTTTTTAAGCATGTTATAAAATTTTTTCTTTTCTCCTTTTTCCAATTAACTGTTTAGTTTCAAGGTTAAAAAACATTTTATATGAAATAACTTTTTATACAAAAGTTCAATATTATTAGTATTATTCAATATTATTGGTATTATTGATATGTAAAAATTATTTTTATAATTTTTTAAAAAATGCACTAATTAAAAAAAAAGTATTTTAAATTTAGAAAGGTTTAAAAATAACTTTTTATTAATTTTTATTCGATATTTTAAGCTATAGCTCTTCAAAGCAAAAAGACAATATTTTAAAAACCAATTTTTATTCTTATGTAATTTAGGTACAATATATCGTAGATACGAAATAAAAGATTCAAAGCGCTACTTTTTTCTCTTTAAAATGCATTTTTGAAAACTTCTATAAAATTTTTTTTACGGAGATACTTAACTTGACGTGAAATACAAAAAAAATCTTAAGCGTGCTGAAATTTTTGAGCGATAACATATGTCCAATAAAAACAAAATATAAGGATTTAAAAAAAAACGATACCGAGTGGGTGCCAAGATAATACTGTAGGGTCCTTGATCCGCCTCCTCGAGTCTCTCGATTTTCGGCAAACTAGTGATCCATAGTAACAAAGGAATTAGAAAGGCTAAAGTTTTCCCCGAGCCAGTTTCAGCGACGCCGATGATATCGCGATTCTGTAGACCGATAGGAATAGCTTGTCGTTGAATAGGCGTGAGATCCTTGTAGCCAACTTTATCAATAATGTCCAGAATTTCTTTGGGGAAACCAGACTCCTTCCAGATACGGATGGGGTCAGGAATGCGACCACCTTTGATCGTGATGTTATAGTCCTCCCTGAAGATACGCCAGTCACGTTCAGTCATCTCGTTCAAGGCTTTTTCAGACCAGTGTCGATCGTCCCATTTTTGCTTCTCCTCTTTTCGTTTCACTTTCTTCAATCTCATTCTTTAATGTTACAGAAATGATTTATAGTGAACAAATTTAACAACAAGTCTAATAATTAACCTCTAAAGGACTGGAAGATAAATCGATTTTTGATGATTTAAGTATTAATTTCAGTGTAATGTTTTTATAAATGTTTTTTATAAAATTCTTTTGTTGATAAAAAGTTATTCTAGAAATATATAATATAAAACTCGAATACAGAAAAAAACAAATGTTATATTCTTCCGAATCAAACATATCAGTGATGTCTTTTCTTTTTCGTAGATCAATATATTCAACAAAATTCTAAGTCTAAAACTGTAAGTCATCCAATATGCCAGTCCTCAGGAGATTAGTAATGGTAGCAATATAACAAAATCAATCACATAGTACAATATTCAGAAAAATATAAGTGATTTCCTATATAATTTTGTTTGCACAAAAATTACATAGGAAATCACTTATAAATAAAAAAAATTAGACAGATCTGTGGATCTAATCTATTATGACTTTATAAAAATCCACAGTAAAAAATAAATTTAAAAAAAACCAAATTTTATCTACAAGACTCACTTCTCTTGCTCCTTTTCAGCTTCTGTGCGTCTCTTCTCTAACAATTCACCATAAAATTTGCTCTGATCCCGTTTTTGCGCTTTAATATCAATACCCGCAAGGTTGCCTCTACCGAAAAATTGCACTTGATGTCTCTCCTTGTAAATGTTGTTATAATCCACTGAGGTATCTTCCGAAGTGTCCCAATCAAAAACAAATTTTCTATCGTTCAGCCTTCTAACTCGCCGCTTCTTTTTCACCAGACCCAAGTAACGCTCCTTGATAGCCTCCACTTCCTTCTCTTTATCTTTATCCTTGATATCATCATCGCGCAAACGTTGTCCGTCTCTCCTTCTATTAATAAAAGATACATATTAAAAAAATTTTTAAATACATTTATGAACTAAATTATCTTCCAGTTACCTGTCTCTATCATCCCATTCCCTTTCCTTGCCAGTATTATCGCCATGGAACAAAAGCTTGCGCTCGTCCTCCTGCTGCCTCTTGATCGCCTCTACTTCTTGCTGGCGCTTCTCCAACGCCAGGGCCGCTCGTTCCTCTTTGGAGAGAAACTTGGGCTTGGCTCGAGCTTCCTCGTCCGCCTTCTTCTTGGCCAACAGTTCCTCCAAACTCAATGGCTCTTTCTTGGCCAATTTAGACCTCTCTTCTGTGTCCTCTTCTTCCTTTTTAGCGTCGCCCTTTAAATCCTTCTTCGAATCGTCCTCGGCGAGCGCAGGACTGCTCTTGCGCTTCTTCTCGTCCTTAGATCTGTCCTTGACGTCGCGACGCTCCCTCGAGCGATCGCGATCCCGTTCCCGCGATCTGTCACGCTCATGTGACCTATCACGCTCCCGCGATCGTTCCCTTGACCTAGATCGCTTTCGATCCTTCTTACGATCCTTGGAACGACTCCTGGAGCGCCGACGGTCACGTCGCTCCCGATCGCGCTCACGATCCCGCTCACGGTCACGAGATCGGCTACGCCGAGTGATCTTCTTGTCGTGCGGCATTTAAATAGAGCGTTGCTCGACGGACAAAAGAATTTGCTATTAGAATGCTCACTAGCAACGTTTTTCTCGTGGAAATTTTTGTTTTGTTGAACTAATAAGTCGTCGATAAATTATATACACATACGCACGCGCGCATTGATATTTTGAGGGAATAAATGGTATAAAGAAAGTGTTCCAGTATTAAGCTATCTGTATTTTCATTTATGTTAATATTATTTTACGTATTTTCTCTCTTGTTCCCAAGCAGATTTTCGTTGTAAAATAATTGTATATAACCTTACTTTTCAACCGTGGTAGAAGGTAGAATCAGTGTTGTTAGACGAGTCGCTTTTTACGCGCATGCGCGTTTGATGATAGTATCACTGCCGTATTAAACTCGAACTTATATAGGTCTTGTAGGTGCCCTATATTTTGACATTCCTATAAAAGTTATATAAAATTTTTTGGAAATCAATAATAAAATTAGATTGAGTCAGTTAATATAATAAACATATTTACAGTAGTATATTAAATAATTTATATAAAGTACTAAAGCAAAAGATGTGTTAAGAAAGGGATAGAATTTGGAAATAATGTATAAACAAAGCATATTGATACAAAATATTTTATTTGGTAGAAATGACGAATACCAACATTTGTTGCAAAGGTAAGGAAAAACTGCCGTAAAACCTTACCTGTATTCCAAAAAATAAAAATACATTTTGTTAATATAAAAAATATATGATTTAAAAACATAACATAATAAAAATGTAACGATTATAATAAAATTAATAATAATAAATAAAACATTTATATTTATTAAATCAAATAATTCTAAATAATATTGCATATATATTGCATTTACTTCCTGCTACATGATCCCAAAACTGTAGGTGACTGTAGGTTTCCATCTCATACGTTCATGAAGTAGGATAAGGGGACGGAACTTTGGGTGAAAAAGTGGACCCGAATTCCGTCGTAAAAATGAGTTCGGTATTTGATCACTCGCGTCGCATGAAACGTTAATTCTACTATTTCTATTTGTTCATAAAGAACCAATAGAAATGGTAGAATTAACGTTTCATGCGACGCGAGTGGCCAAATACCGAACTTGTTTTTACGACGGAATTCGGGTCCACTTTTGCTACTCTCTGAGCATGAAGTTCGGTCTCCTTATCCTATTTCATGCTGATGGTAGAAAGCAGTAGAAATCATAGACATAGGGTGCATCCAGATGTGCGACCGCTCACTCAGAGCGTAAGTAGCAATTGAAGACGATTGGTTGGATCTAGAGGTAAGAACCAATCGTCTTTAATTGCTACTTACGCTCTCAGTGAGCAACCGTAGTACTGAATACACCCAATGAGAGTTCTGCCTTTTCCAACATGGCGATGTAATATCCGAAAATACAGAGCTCTCATTGGACATCGTTCATCACTCATTGCGTTCAGTGTGCGAGGGCCAATACTCATCGTTGTATTTTGTCGATATAACAGGTTTTCTTGGGTTTTCTAACCTGTATAATCATCAACTTTAGATTAATATCTCAGTTCGTGAAGCAAAGCAACACTTTTTTTCTGTCAGATTCTTTCATTTTGTACAAAAACGCGTCTAATGAACCAAATTTTATCAAAATTGGAGGTGAAGTATGGTGTTCTAAATAAATATTAATCGAATTGGTGTTAAGTACATACCTCTTTTTATTCGTTCACCAAGTAACAAAGATAGAACGACGCTTGTGTCAACTCGTGTCTAGTGTTAAGTCCTTACTCAGCGATTCCGTAATTATTCCGAGGAATGTACTTTGTAACGATTATTATTAACATGCATTAAACAAGTTTTAATTTAGTTTTGACATGATGACGTATGAAAAGTGTCATCATTCATGTCAGTTCTTTAATTGAAAACGAGCAAATTAAAAGAAGGAAGTGTAGTACCGAGTTTCGGAGGAACACATATACATAAATATTTTTAAAAGGTTTGAATTACACGATTACGCACTTTCACAGCGTTTAACGTATTTAACCAATTTTCTACGCAATTTTAAGTTGATATCATCAATTAGTATTTCTCATTCTTCGCTCAGTCTGTGGAACCATGTGCACTTCCGTGAAAAACAAGGTAAATTCTGACTTCCTGTATTATTATGATAATTATATAGCTTTATTATTTCTGATATATAGATTTCATAATTTTCGTAATTTATAAAAATTAACTTTACAAAAGATGATCAGCATTTTTTTGCTTATATACCAGAATTATAAAATTAATCTTCTATTTGTGAAATTGAATTTTTTTAAATTACTCAGTATGACTTTGGAATGTTATTTCTTAATTCTTAAATGTTAGACACAATCTGATTCACTTTTAACCAAATCTATACAATTTTTTTACTAAGAATTTATAAAAATTTCATAGTACTATTTCAAAATGTTATATAAGTATACTCGGGAGGGATTCTTCCCAGACAACATTATTACATCTTTATGTAATTATTAAGACATCTTAACATCTTAGATATCTTTTGAATGTCTTTTAGACATGTATGTTGTCTGGGTTCAATTCTGAAGAAATGTGTCGAGGTTTACATGTGTGTGTATCAAGGCTTTTCTGTGTAATAAAAGCCTCGATACATGTAAGTTCCTTTATGTCTTTAATAAACTGTAGTTTATTTATAGGATTCCCCACAATGTCAGGATACATTGCAGTGTATGAAACAATTGTGCTGGAATCTCTTACGATGTATAATCGTACAGTTACATTTCCTTTTTGACTGTATCGTGGACTTTGCCTTTGGCATATATTATGATAAAAAAGTCAAGAAGGTGCCACCAGTGAAGAATAAATTACTGTTAGAAAGCGCTGTTTCTTTAGCAGAGAAGATTAGGTAGATTATTACTTATTACTTCTTTACTTAAATTATGGACAAAGTACTTAATAGTAGAAAAATTTTTATGAAATTTTCATGAAATTTTAATTATATTTTGCTGAAAAGATTATTTTCTGCATTTAATAAAAAAACAGATGACATTTTAATGAGGATTCAATGAAAATGTAATAAATTTGAATAAAAGTTATTAATTTTTAATGAAATTACAATAAAAAGCGTAGATACTCTATATTAACATTTTATTGTAATTGTTATGATATTTTGATGAAGTTACAAAAAAAATCACAAATATTCATTAATGATAAATTAATAATATTTTGTTTAAATTAATGAATTTCTTTTATAAAGTTTAGATGAAATAACTGATGAAAATGTTCTAAAATATGTAAATATAAGATTCAATAAAATATTGAAATTTTATGCAAACATTAATATTTTTCCATCAAGTTTTTCTACCATGAACAATATTTAATTTTATAGAACACTCTCGACAAGCCAAACGTGTTTTCTTTCATAATTTACTTTTTTTCCATAAACATTAATTGACAAACATTTGTTTTGTATTTTTGTATTTGTAATAACAGGTTCTCTGAAACAAGAAATGACATACATATATTTGACATTTCATGAACGAGGGGTCAACCACTATTAAAGAAAACGTACAGTGATTGCCATTTTATTGCTGTATTGC
This sequence comes from Solenopsis fugax, assembly GCA_003595255.1. NCBI lineage: Eukaryota > Metazoa > Arthropoda > Insecta > Hymenoptera > Formicidae > Solenopsis > Solenopsis fugax. The sequence continues at coordinate 15,583 of QKQZ01048120.1, forward strand.
CATTGTATTACTCTTGTATCATTATATATTTATAGAGAAATGTACAATGATTCTCACAAGTGGTTGACCCCTCGTGTATGAATTTATATGAATACAGAAATTTGTCCAGAATTAAATTTAAATATTGTATATAAAAAGAATACATACATTTTTCTTTTATATTTATACTTTGTTCCAGGACGAAGAAGGTTACATCAGAGGAAATTGTGAGGACTTATATTGAAAGATGCAAAGAGGTAAATGGTTTGATAAATGCAGTTGTGGAAACTAAATATTCAGATGCAATTGAAGAGGCGAAAGCAGTGGATGCTATGATAGAAAAATGTATGGATTTGGAAAAAATAAAGATAATGCAACCATTCTTGGGAGTACCTTTCACCACGAAAGAAAGCAATCGAGTTAAAGGTATACGACTAGCATGGAAATATTCAGAATTTTTATTTTAAAACAAAGGTGGAGTTAATATATTTTAATAAGTTAATATATTTTTTTAACTAAATTAAGTTAGAATTAATGGCTTATAAAATTAATTTAGTTACATTAGTTACAAAAGTTACATGAACAAAAAGCTAATTAGTTAAAATTATATTAATATTAAATTAAGTTAAATTCAAAATTAATTTTGGAAAGCAATATTCATATTAAATTAGAAATTTGTAAGTTTTTAAAAGTTACCCTGCACAGTAGAGGAATATTAGATATTATGAATAGGAATTAAAATTTTTAAATCAGTTTCTTCAATGAACATTATAAAGTTATGTGGACTCGATTTAGAAATGTAAGAAAATTTATATTGTTCCATTAAAACAAAATGAAAATAATTAATTATTCTGAAAATAAAATAAAATTAGGATTTGTTTTCCTATCAATACAATACAATAGAACGGATTGTTTTAAATAATAATGGAATTAATGTTAATTAATTAAAATCTCATTATTATTATCTCAGGTTTAGTCCATTCCATGGGCTTGCCCTGTCGTCGTAATCATCGTGCAGAGGAGGATGCTACTGCAATTCGTTACCTTAAAGAGGCCGGTGGGATTTTAATTGCTACAACCAATGTTCCTGAGCTCAACTTATGGACCGAGTCAAGGAATAATCTATACGGACAGACAAATAATCCTTATAATACCACTAGAACGGTCGGAGGCAGCAGTGGCGGGGAGGGAGCCATAGTATCAGCGAGCGGTTCTCCGTTCTCCGTCAGTAGTGATATAGGAGGTTCTATAAGGATGCCCGCATTTTTCAATGGATTGTTTGGTCATAAGCCTAGTGAAGGTTAATCTTATTACAGATATTTGTAATTTCAAATTGATATATTATGCTATCCATTTTAAAGATGTATTACAACTATTTTCAAAATAATGAAAAAATTATTAAAAAATTATAGATTATTCAATATTGCATTCGAAAATAATACAAAAAATTTGGATATTTTCTAGCTGGATCAAACATTATTTTAATACATAAGTAGAAATGTGCTCTAATGAAAATATATTTAAAAAAAAATCTAAAATTTTTTATAAGTATTTTAGGCACTTATAATGATTTAAAGTTTAATTGCAATGCAGATTAGTTGTTCTGTAAATAATTATTTACAAATTAACTTTTTATTCACAAAACAATTAAGGACAAAATTTTGCACCACTTTGTTTATGTTTTATCTATACTTAAAATATTTTTACGATAAATAGAAATCTTTGCTATAATTTTAAATTTTAGTATAACAATAAAAATAATAACAATTAGGATGAACTAAAAAATGTAATGTTTAATAAAAATAGAATGTTATAAACACAATTTAAAAAAAATATATATATATAATTTAAGATCTAAATATGAACATATTTAAAAATAAGTGATATATCCTTAAAAAAAACATAATTGTGATGAAATATGGTAATTAAAATAAAAAGTGTCAAATTTTATTTTGTATTTATATTTTCATTATGTTGATGCAATTTTGAAATTACTAGTAATTAATTAATTAATAATAATAATGTGACTATTCATATTATTAGGGTTGACTCCAATGTCCGGAATCGGATTGCGCGAGAAAGATTATCAAGATACCATAGCTGCAGTTGGACCGCTTTGTAGAAAGGCTGAAGATTTGATACCCTTTTTGAAGATTCTAGTCGGTCCTAACGTGACTAAATTAAGGCTAGATGAACCGGTGAATCTAAAGAATTTGAAAGTATTCTATCAAGAGAGCTCTGGCGATTTGAGAACAAGCAAAGTGAACAGGACTATGCGAACTACATTAACAAAGGCGGTACAACATTTCAAAGAATTAACGGGTTCTGCAACAAAGGTAGAAATACGTGTCTAAACAGTAGAAAGCATTTTGTTAAAAAATATTAATTTTTTTCTAATTGCTTTGTAAAATAAAATATACGGTTGGAAAATTTGTGTTAAATTTAACAAAATCGCAAATCCCAAATGGTGTAATCAAATGTTTGTTTGGATTTTTTGTATTAAATTCGATATTCAACATTTCGTAGTATTAAAATAACACAATTTATAAGTAAATGAACAAATAATATAAATAATGTTTAATAATTTTGAAATATAAATTCTAAAATAAATAAAATGCATATATCAATATATCATAAACATTAATTTGATTAAAGAAATATTTTTTACACAATTTGTTTCCTTTGCGTCAAAGTCATATTTTTTGTTACTTTTTTACATAATATTTGTGTTACTTTTCAACACATTCATCTTGTAATTAAAAATAATATCAAAATCCGGCTCGAACAGCAAAAGCAAAAAACGCAACAAATTGATAAAGGTCAATTAACGAACATTAACAGATATTTTTTAAATATATTTAATTATTTATTTAATTACTGAGACATTTCAGTTTACTTAACCATCAGCTAAAATTTAACAATATCTAAAATATCTCTACAATATTTAGAAAATTTAGTTTCGATATAAAATTGAAATAACTTACAATGTAATATTTGGTTCCTAAAAACATTTTTAAAAAATAAAAAATATAAAAGTAAAAATAAAGTAGTAAGTCACATCAAAGATCATTCATCTTCTGTTAATACAAACATTTGAGTAAACCGTGTAGAACTGTAGGATATACAATTGTACTAAATTTAACACAAATGTTTCAACTGTTTTTTTAATTTTATAAAGTTGGAAAAGTGTTTAATTTTTTCTTTTGCTTCTTTTTATCTCTTCTTTCTCTAAACATTGGTTCATTTTAATATTTAATTTGTTCTTAAATTGTGAGCAAATTCAAAGCTTGTACAGACATTAACTATTTATATATTACAGATTAAAATACCAGGTTCCGAGTATAGTTTCAAACTGTGGAGATATTGTATGAGTTGCGAGGATATTAATTTCAAGCTAAATATAACGGATCGAAAGGTAAAGATTAATACTTCGTTGGCAACATGTAATTTTCCGTCAATAATCGGAGTTTCTTTTTATATTATTCCGGACTGTATAAAATTTTGGAAAAATTCTTGTATACTTGTGAAAGCTTTAATGAATTTTAATCATCATAGAACCGGATTTTACTTATTATTTACCGATTAATAAAATTCTCAGAATAAAAAATCGATTGTTCCTTCGAAGGCTTACATTGCTGATGAAAGGTTAAATTTTAATTCAAAATGTTATGTATAGTACATATTTCAGAATGACAGAATTCATGCAAATTAATAACGTCTAAATTTTTAGACGTTCTGCAAAATTCATATATTTTCACAACATTTGAGTTACATGCTCTGACTCTCGTAGTTCAAAAACTCAATTCAATTCACTTTGCAGTATGTTGCCAGCGCAAGTGGAGAAATTTATAATCTACTTACTGGAAACTCACACTTAACATTTGCTGCCATCATGAAATTAATAGATGAGGATTTGTTTCCGAGGGAAAACGCCGAATGGGCAAAAAATGCCACTGCAATAGCGAAACAATTTTTGGCGGTAATTATTGTAAAAAAGAAATAGATAAAAACATATAAGGCGTAGAAAAAAAGAATTTAAAAAATTGAAGAATATATTTCCTAATTCTTGTTTGAATATGTATATATGCATATAAATTCAAACAAGAATTGGTCAAGGAATTCAATTCTTCAATTTCTGCATTTTTTTAATATTGTATATACAAGCTATTTGCGTGAAGTGGATCAGTCATCTCTCAGAAATTTTTTAAATTTTGCACATTGATAAAACTCTGGTGGAAGATACAATTTTGTGTCAAAGGATTTTTTTAATTGCAAAATTAATCGAGATAAACAAAATAGTCAAATTTTTAATTGTTTATATCTCGATTAATTTTGCAATTAAAGAAAATCTTTTGGCACAAAATTGTATCTCCTATTGATACTATCAAAAAATGTGCAAAATTTAAAAAATTTCTGAAAGATGAGTGATCTGTTTCACGCGGAATAGCCTGTATACATATATACATATTGTTATATGTTTATCATGGAAATCGTTTCATAGGAGAAATTGGGTGACAACGGCATATTATTTTATCCTTCGGCACCATTTCCCGCTAGCTATCATTATTCTGCATTTTTGAGACCTTACAACTTTGGCTACTGGTGCTTATTCAATGTTTTGCGATTTCCATCTTGCCAAGTGCCACTAGGGTTGGACGAAAAGGGCTTACCAGTTGGTATTCAGGTGAGATTATTGAAATGCATATTAGTATCAGGTTTTAAAAAATTCATATTTTATAATAACACTATATTTTTTTATATATATTTTTAATATTTATATTCAAAATTTTATTTGTATCATACAAATCACTTAATTATGAAACCAGGAAGTTCAACAACAGGTGAAAATTTGAAGAATAATTTTAGATGATATAATACGATAAAAATCAAGAATAATAAAAATAGCGATTAAGGCTTTGTTTCTGAATTATATATGTTTAAATATTTATATGCGTAGGCACTTTTTATGTGAATATTTAAAAATTCAGATAAAATCAAAACTAACAAAATTTCAATGGAGGTGAAATTACAATATTTTATAATGATGATACAAGTATTAAAGATGACTAAAAGCAAAAGACATTTTTTGTTTTTAAAATGCACTTTAAATTTTACCATGCTATGGAAACTATAAATATTTTTGTAAGGTCATCTCTTGCTGTACGTTTATATTACAAGTGATATTTGATAAGCATTCGTTATCGGAATGTTGCGTCCCCTAAAAAGTTTCATAACCAGACAATGAATTCGCTATTCATCTACTTTCTGATTTTTTTCGTTATATGAATATTATTATATAAAATATCTTATGTTTAAGGAGGTTCTCCAGATTAAAAATGTGGAGGAAAGTTATATGTCTTTATATATCATTATATATCTTTTAATACAGAAGGTTGTAGTATTGTCATGATACTAAATTAATAAATAATGAATAAAATATTAATAAATAAGTAACAAAAACGATAATTTGTTATTTAAAAATATTTCTTTATAATATTGATGTGAATATTAATGAAAAAAATTAAAAAAGAATTAAATTTACAATCATCAAGGGTTATAAGAGCAAAGCTGGATCGTCGTGCTAATATATGTATATACATAATGTTAGTAATAATTGATTACTGCGAGTAAAGAAAAGAAACAATTATTTGCCGAATTCATACACACATTAAAGTCAATAATATTATTTGAAATTTACATTCAAGGCCTTCAAGTTAGACTAAAGTTAAAAAATTAACATGTAACATATATTCTCAAAATTACGTAGAGAGTAATATACCTGTAAAAATTTCTGCTACGTGCAAAACTGAAATTCAGCTTTTATAAAAACACAGCGTACATTAACGACCAGTAACTATTGTACAATGTCTAAATAGACTATAATGAAGTAATTTTAACAGTTGCTCTTAGAATTCAACGCGAATTATACGAGATATCGTGATATTCCATCAACTCAGATATCATTATATTCCATGACCGCCGTTCTCCTTATATTATTATATTAATATCGCACCCATACATAAGTCAATTTGGTCGGTAAAATTAACATCGCTAGCATCTCTTTATGAAAGTATCTTTTTTGTTTTTAATCATCTTTAACAATTGTATCATTATAAATTTTGCGATTTTGAAAAATTCGTATTCTTTATAATTTAAGGTGGTAGCAGCTCCTTACAATGATCATCTATGTTTTGCGGTGGCTAAAGAACTGGAAACAGCATTCGGTGGTTGGGTTCCACCATCATGAATCACGTGCAAAGTACACATCTTTTTATTAAAAAATTATGTTAAATAATATGTAATCGATTGCTACTTTCACAAGGAGCATTTATAGGATAATAAGGGGATAATAAGTAATATATAGAGTGTCCCTATTTACCGCACCATCTATTAATAGCAGATTTCTGAAATTTAAAGACGAAAATTCCAATGTTGAAATTACAATAGTTTTTAAATAAAAGTGTTTAAAGGTGGCCAATCGAATCACCTGGGATATTCTATGTCATAATTAGGCTGTGGAAATGTAAAAACGCTATTGCAAATACATATCTGTTGTCGTATGTTTTTTACCAATTTATTATAATTATGTGATAGGGTAATTCCGGTATACATATATATGTCACATCTATCTCAATTAAAAACTTAAATTTTTTATCAAGCATTTATTATGCTTAAGTAAGTAAATTATACTACTTAAAACTTTGTACTATCTACAACTATAAAAAATTAAGAATAATAAAATATTTTTCTTATGTTTGAGAAAATAAACTTTTAAAAATTTTTGCATTTTTGTACCGTATATAAAAGATAGGATATATAGCTATTCATGAGTGTGAGACAATTAAGGTTAACAAAGAATATAAGTACACGCACTTGTATTTTATTGTACTTCATCTTTTACCTTTCCTGTAAACTTATGTTACAAAATAACTATTAATGTCTATTTCTAATGTAACCGAGATTAACTTTGATCTCGGTTTAACTAGCTTCTAATCTTTTTTTAATTCTAAGAATTAAATTCTTAGAATTAAAAAAAGATAAAGTGTAAGTGGAAATGGACGTAACCTTTTATACACACGTCCTACAAAAAAAGCAATTATTTCGCATAATTGTGTAATATATTGTTTTGCTACTTACTACATTGACAAATTTATTCAAATCGCGAATTTATAGTTAATATTAACAATAAAATACTAAAATCAAAATACAATACTAATATAACATTAATAAAGACATATAATAAAGTAGTTGCCTTTATTTACCTTCACTTATTCTTTTTTTTTACTTCTGCAACATAAATCCTCATACGGCGTAAATACCGGAGTTTTCTTACTTCTGCGACATAAATCTTCGCATGTAAATACCGGAATTATCCTATATTAATTTGAACATGTGATTCTTCTGTAATACACTCTTAAGGGGATGCTAAATCCAAGCTACCCAACGTCCTCGACGTCAGCATTACAGATTCTTTTTTTGAGCGAAAGTCGAGCGGCACGCACTCGTAGGGCGAAGGATAAGGGGAATAATACTAAGGCCAAGCGAGCAGTCTTGTTCAACGCAAACATGATCTTATATATATTATCTGTCCTTGTTCTTCGGTTTTAGCACTATTTAATGCAAAATCCGTCACCTACTGCATCACACAATAACTGCTTTGTTTACCACAGTTTATCTTCGCTGAGCGAAATGTACATGCAGTAAAGGCTCATCAGAATATCTTATTTGCTTGTTTATTAACGATTTTTTAACTTTTTGTTCGATTATCTTGTATATCATTACTGATGTATTTTTTATATGTACTTCAATTCTAGAAAAAGTTTTTGTGATTCTGTAAAGCCAATTCGAAGATATTCAGATTATGTAAATGTTGATAATTCACGCGACTCTAGCATCTCCTTAATGATCCGAATACAGATAATGTATATACGCATATACAAAATTCGTTATAAAATTAATATATTTTTCTATTATTTTATGTACACACAAACAACGATCATGTATTAATTGAATTACACATGTGTAATGATTGTGTAAACTAATTTATATTAATAAGTTTAATTAGTAAAATTAAATAGACAATAGTATATCATAATTTTAAAAAATTGTAAAAAAAGTTTCAATAAAAGATTTTTATCGAAAGGTTTGTATTATATTCCTTGAACTTACGGCATCACATACTGCCTCGAATTTATGTAAACTATTTTTTTCAATTTGTTCTTGACTATCTTTTCTATAAAGCATTAACTGCTATATGTTTACTTTCATATCATTATTCTGGACATAAAGTACTAAGGTGCAATTATCTTAAAGATTAGTTTATAAGATATATCAAAAATATATCAGAAATATACCAGAATATAAAAAAGGCATAAAAATATCTCTTAAATTATTATTTGATAATTCTACTTCAATATTTCCACATGTAGAATAACTATTAAAGAATCATTTTATATAAAAAAGAATCTAAACAAAATTACCTTTCTTAAAAAAGGTAAAGAAAAACGCTAAATATATGTGCTTCTCGAATGAAAAATGATTGTACAAAATTTAAGTGATAATATATTTAATTTTTTTAAAAATAGAGCCTAAATAGTATATACCTGTATTTCCCTATAT
>QKQZ01048122.1:2165-13749 GCA_003595255.1 Solenopsis fugax
GGTCGAACGCAAACCGACAAATCAATCAATCGATAAACATGTCCATTTCCAACGCTGCGTCGTTAGGATAGAGAAACGCGTGACACACAGTTGTCCTCGGAGACCAGCGAAACGTGGCCTTTTTTTTCCCAACACCGGACGAAATTAATTACGGAACGGAATAACTAAAGGTCGCTAAGTGAGCCGCGATGACTGACGCGTGACTATTTTTCTTTCGCGCGCGTCTTTGTTGTAATTTTATCAGGCGGTGCATCGCCGTCTCGCAGTATTATAATGCGACAGTATTATTTATCGTCGTCATCGTCGTTGTTGTCGAGGACAGGTAACGTCGGTGTAACACCCGCTATCATCACACCCGCGGCCGACTCGTCCGCTTCTTGACGAGAGCGATCGTTTTTATTTCTTCGTCGACGCAAAATAAACATCGTGCCTCCCGAGGGCGAGTGTGACGTGGTAGCGCTCACGCGAAAGAGTTCCTCCTCGTTTTGTGGGAAAGCGTGACGCAAGGAGATTAAAAGGTTATCGATTCTAAATACACGTCACGTAATAAGTAAAGCCGAAAGAGAAAGACACATTTTACAGTTTCAGGAGACATTATGTTAAATCCCATGCGATTTAGCATCTCCGACATAAATGCCACTACGCGATAAACTTCAAAGAGCCTCTTAATCAGTTATGAACTTTTCCAATAAGATCTTCAACCGCCGTCTCTCGCGTTCATTGTTCATCGAGCTTAACAACTTTTGGCGTCAACGCCGGAAATTATTACTATAAATTTCCACCGCCTGACCTCTTTCGTTTGATAAAATGTGTTTCGCTCTCTCTCTCTCTCTCTCTCTCTCTCTCTCTCTCTCTCTCTCTCTCTCTCTCTCTCTCTCTCTCTCTCTCTCTCTCTCTCTCTCTCTCTCTCTCTCTCTCTCTCTCTCTCTCTCTCTCTCTCTCTCTCTCTCTCTCTCTCTCTCTCTCTCTCTCTCTCTCTCTCTCTCTCTCTCTCTCTCTCTCTCTCTCTCTCTCTCTCTCTCTCTCTCTCTCTCTCTCTCTCTCTCTCTCTCTCTCTCTCTCTCTCTCTCTCTCTCTCTCTCTCTCTCTCTCTCTCTCTCTCTCTCTCTCTCTCTCTCTCTCTCTCTCTCTCTCTCTCTCTCTCTCTCTCTCTCTCTCTCTCTCTCTCTCTCTCTCTCTCTCTCTCTCTCTCTCTCTCTCTCTCTCTCTCTCTCTCTCTCTCTCTCTCTCTCTCTCTCTTTCTCGGCGGGAAGTATGCAGCGCGCACCCGTGCGAAAATGCAGCGACGAAACGAACGAGAAAAATGACATTAACGTTAAATTAACTGTCGCGAGCTTTCGTGCATTTTATATTTTTCGATACGTCACCACAAACTGAGATAAACGCACGTGGAACGACAATGTTAAATTCCTCTTTTGCTGTTTTAATACGAGCAAGACGCAGATGGATTTTGGCAAGATTCCCGCAAGATCGTTCAGGATCCGTTCAAGATCAATCGAAAATAAATAAATGTCGGGATCGCTTCTCCGCTAATCGCTCGGCCACTTTCGATGTTCGACATTGTGCAACGTGCGCGGCACAGGCGCACGTTCTAAATATAAGTTCGCCCCTTCTGGCCCGGAGCGATTCCGCGCTCGCGAGCGAGCGATAAACGGGTTTCGATAGGTGCCAGGTCGCGAGAGGTGGACGCCGCGGCGCCGATAACGCGCGGCGCGAGGAGCGCAATTAGTTTAACGCATTTTAAACGGCAGGCGACATTAACGCGGAAATGTCGCGTCGCCGTTCGCCGTCCGCCGTTACGAGAGGAGCGCGTAAATATAGCCGGCGCATGATGCACGTTTCGCCGAGCGACACGAATATAAAGGGAACGGCAGTCCCGGAAAAACGTCGCGGCCCGGTCGATTCGCTTCTTGCGGCTCCGCGGAGATAAGTTTTTCGCGGTGCTTAATGCGACACTCGGACACACGGGATCATGAAGTTCACGTCGCGTGAACCATTGACGATCACCGTACGGCGAAAGGGTCCGTTCGATCGCTTCTCTTCCAAGACTTTCGAGGAGACGAGGCCGCGAGCGTCTCGCCTCTGTAGCAGAGCAGAGCCGAGACGAGGAGGCGTGTTCGTTTTAATAGACATTAGCCAACGTGACGGGCGATCGTCTCGTTAATTATGTATATTGCGCACTACTCGCTTTAACGAGTAACTTCATTATTGGTAGATTAAATGTCGATCGCGGAGCCGATCCTCAGTCAGTCGCGGTGCGGTTAACTCCGGCCCCTTATCGATTTTCCACGAGGGAGATGATGTATCCTTAATAAAGTGGCACGTAAAGTCACGCGCGTAATCTCACGCTCGATTTTCCTTACTCGATATTTCTCGCGGCGGTGCATTTTACGGAAGTTGCGTCGGAATATTGATTCCGGGCGCGTGGGAGCTGTATCTCGCCGAATAGCCTTGCCGGACGTTACGTTTTACATTGCATTCTTAGGGAGATTTTAATATTTATCTGATAATGTGTACACAGAGGAGACGATTTCTTTGGACTTGATAAATTTTATTGTATTCAAACAAATTTATTTGGACTGGTCCAAACAAACCAGTGTTTGAATCAATAAGTACGATTGATAGTAGTGTTATTTTTGTCAAATAATAGATGTGTTTGAATGAGACATTTTTATTCAAACAAATAATGTTTTGTATAAGCATATGTTGTTTCAATAAAACAACTTTCGGTCAAATAAATAGGAATATTAATTCCAATGAAATATTTTCTCTGTGTACAGGGAGGGGGTTATTCAAAATGATTGTCAGAGTTTCTTGAAATTTTTTGTGGATACTTAACATTCGACAATTACAGCCATACTAATGAATAGTGAAACTCTTAAAGTTTTCAAATTCTACGCTATTCAGTAGCTAATGTGCACCCAGGAAAAATATTTGTTTGACTCAAAAAAATTTGTGCATTGTTATACAGTTAAAGTTTCTTTAATTTGAACAAATTTTTTGATTCTTTTATTAGAATTAAAGAAATAGTTTGACTATGCAACGCAAATCTTTAAATGAAAGAAACATATTTTTAAAACCAAAACAACTAAATTATTTCTTACGTTTTTATTAGTTCTTTCTTTGAATTAAATAATTATTTGTTTAAATTAAACAAATAATTTATTTACCTTTAAAAAAAGACTGATAACATTTCTTGAAATCAAATAAATTTTTATTTTTGCTTCAACTTAAAAAAATCCAAGTTAAAGAAACGATTTTATCAATTTAAACATAATTTTTTTCTGAGCGTGCTTGCTTATATGTTAAATGCACTACTCACAAAAAATTCATGAAACCCCCGACAACTATTTTGAATAAATAGATGTATGATCATTTATGAAAACGGAAGCGCTCGCCGATGTCAGTCGTCTTGACTGTCCCTATTCATTTTTTCTTTTAATCTGCACAATAAGGTGAAACGTAATATCGCCGGGAAAGGTAAAATCGGAGCTGAAAGGAACGAAACAAGAGGCTCTCCGCGGAGATTCTTTGACACGCCGCGGCCAGTCCTCTTTCATCTCCATGGATGCAGACTCGCGCAGTGATCCTCAACCTTGACAGGTCTGCCCTATTAATTACACGGAATCCGTCCCGCTCGCTCCGCTCCGCTTCGCTCCCCGTCCTTCGCTAAATATGCTCCTATTAGCCTTCGGGCTATGATGTGTGTTGCTCTTATTTGAACGCAAATTGCAGCATGAATGCCGCGCGGCGCATATTAGGAGCGCTCGTATCACCGCCGTAACTGCAGGCTGCATCCGGCGGAGGTAGAGATCGATAATTCGAATTACAAAGATTTCGCGAATCGAACGAGGCGCAGCGGAGATCCTTCGACCCTACTCCAGGGAGGAGAATCGAAAAATCTGCGCTCTCGCATCCCGACCGCAATTGCATTATCGCTTTTCGAAGAAATGAACATCGGGTTTTCCTCCACGTAACGGTAACGGTAAGCGCGCTCATCGGATACGACGCGTACTCCCGAGGGTACACCGTCTTTACGCGGGGGTAATCGTGCCTTGCCATCCGCGAAAATTACTTGTGGTTAGTAACATACCCTGCATACACGCCGCAATGGGGGGGATGCGCATTCGGTAAGCGATGATCACTCACGGAAAGCGTTGGCTCGGCCGTTTTAACTCAGCGGACTTTAACGCGTCTCTCATTCCGCTCGCGCGATCTGGCGAAGCTTTCTCTCTCTCTCTCTCTCTCTCTCTCTCTCTCTCTCTCAAGCGCGGAACGCATTGCAAAAGGTTTGGAAAGAAAAGAGGAAAAAAAAAACGGAATTTCAATCAATCGCCGAATACGGTTTACTCGAACTTTAGTCCATCGTCCGGATCAGCTATCGGTCCACCGTTCCGGCCTGATGCATATGTACATAACGTACGTGCGCGTGCAGCACCGCGTCGGAAGTATCGACGAGAATTTCCATCGAGCCTCGCGTCGTTTTCGGTGATATGAGATTTTGCATTTTTCTGCACTCGCAATTCCGGAATTCCCTTCGAATTGTCGCGGATCGGCCCCGAATAAATTATTCTCGCATCCCTCGGCGCGACGGCGTGACGAGTAAAAGACGGAACGTCGCGTTAACGACTCAATTAATTATTGTGCCACGTGCGAATTGGCGAGTGAGATCGTCGGATGAGCGCGGTATCGTAGTATCGGATTTGTTCCGTTCGCGGATCGCAAACGAGCGCTCGCGGGCTCGCTAGGTCGCGTGTGTCAATATTCAGACGAGTATGCAAACATCCCGGTAGCAGATAACGAAGCCATGCGAACACGGGCGGATTCCGGGCCTCGCGGATTGACGTATGACGTACCGCTATACCGTTCTACCTGCTCCATATGCTCGTTAGATCGTCACGGATACGCAATATCAACGAATGCACGACACGTTTTTCATTTGCATTAGCAATCGCTCTAATTCTATGGTCAGAATTGCGAAATCCCTGCAGTTGCTGTTTGATTTGTAGACTGTAGAGGTGTCTGGAGTCATCGGTGCTCTTATTGCCACAGGGCCATGGCACAGCTAGGCCGACGATTGTCGCCGGAACGATATTTACGTACAGATCCATCTGTTTCGTTAGCACACTGGAGACGTGGATGTCCAATTTTGTTTGGTTTCCTGATCCAGCCCTTGATCGAATCCCGCCCACGGTAAACGACATTTCGTTCTCGTTCGCACAGAGGAAACGTCGTTGCGGAACCGAGGCGAAAACGAGGGGCAAATTAAGGAAAAAAGGGAATCTCGCCGACGAGATGGGAAAGATAATGGAAAGTGGACACGGTCTGGTAATTCGGGCGATTTTTCAGTCTTACAAAGGATACTGCTGTATCTTTATGCAAAATGAATGAAAACCGCGAATAAAAGTGGATTTTGTGTCATTTTGTATTCAAGATGTCCTGCTAATTTACCCTCGCGGAATTCTCTTGTAATAATAATATAGTCATCTCAATGGGACTGCGTTATTTATGCGGCCAGGCCTGATAATAACGAGCGACTGTTCTCGATAATCATTACTTCCGATAGTAGGCACTCGAGTCTCAGAGAACGTAGAGTATCGCGGCACGGCAATTTTGATGCACCGGAGATGGAGGGAGAGAGCAAGTTGCCGATCATCAAGAAAGAGCACCAACTAGCGCTAGGTTAGAGAAGGAGACGCGACGCATAACAAGACTGTCTCGTTATGCGTTGACTGTTACTGAGAGAAGGAGCACTCGTCTACGTTTGAGTGCTTCGTTCCCCGGATAAGAGAGCGAGAGAAACGGGGATGCTTTCTCCTACGAAGGATATTACGACGAGAGAGACGTTACACGAAGAACAAAACTTGACAAGAGTCATCAAACGCGTCGGTGGATTTTAATAAAATATTAGAACGACGGGATAATATCGTGATCCTTGACCCTCGCTTAACCATCGCATGCATCACCGCTCTTATCTGATGCATCGCGAATCGCACGTTTAGTATGTAAATCCTTACGGTGTTACTGGACGTCGGCACGAAAGAAGAGTTTCGCGGTGGCTCTTTGATTCCTTAACGTCTTCCGAGAATCTTTAACACTTCGTTAAAATGGATCTGTAGAACAATGTACGTGCTTTCGATTCTTAATATTCATTTCCACCAATGTAGATTAACTTTGATCTCGGTTTAACTTACTCTTTATTCACTTTAGTTCTAAGAATTAGAAGAAGATAAAGAGTGAGTTAACACCAGAAGAATCAGATTTGACGACTTTCTAGGTAGACAAATAAATATTCAACTATAATATATAATTGAAAAACTTTTTTACCAAAATTAAAAACATGAGAAATGATGAAAAGCCACAAAAGGATATCATGTAGAACCAAAATTGAAAAGAGTTACAGCAGTATTTGAATTTTACGAGGAGCCAAATTGGTTACTTTGGTTCTTCTAGTGTTAAATCGAGATCAAAGTTAAACTACATTAATGGAAATGGACATAAATCGCGAATAGCTAACATATCTCTGTTGAAGAAGGGAAGAAAACTCAGAAATACATTTCATGGATTTTAATCAACTTTTTTCATGTTTATTCTGGAGTATTAAAAAATAACTATTATAAAGCTGTAGGTTCTATTTTTACGTTGTTTTTCGAGAAAATCACGATTTAGGTCATAATGACAGATTATATTTTTATACCTTGGTAAATCAATAGATATTAAAAAAAGAAGTAATGTTTATGTATACGTGTGCGTATTAGGGTATATTTTTGAGAAAACTAACATTCTTCGATTTTAAACGAAACTTGAAATATGCTTTGAAAGTATAACAATCATCAAGCAGGCGGTAGAATGTTTGCTTTTATCAAAGAATGCTAATTTTCTCAAAAATCAGTTTCGGGACCTATACATTAAAAATTACTCGTTTTTTTCAATATCTATTGAGTCCCTCAGGTCCAAAAGCGATTTGTCGTCATGACTTAAAATCGCGATTTTTTTTTCGAAAAAAAAGTGAAACCTACGGTTTTAGAGGGATTATTTTTTAATTCTCCTGAATAACCATGCAAAGGCTGATCAAAATCTGTGAAATACATTTCTGAGCCGCCCATTGTAACACTAGCGAATAGATGTGTAAAAAATTGCGCTACGATCTACGATCGTTTCTCTCATCTAGCAGTGTTTGACGCGGATGATGTCTACTTTCGCAAGTGTTTACATCCAAAGTCATCCTAATGGGCTTTCGTGGAGAGGACCGTCTGAGAGCGGCCCTATCGCTGTCCGAAATTCGGAAACCAAACAACGGGCTGATTCCTCGGCGAGTACCACGCACACGTAGAGCGGTACGTGCGAGATCCGCGTCTCGGATGACTAATCCTGGCCCGGGGCCAGTAAGTACGCGTAAGTCAACCCACGTACACATACGCGTCGCTTCGCGTACGTGCGTGCGCGTGCACGCGAATGTATTCACCAAGCCGGAGCGGCAAAGTTTCGAGCTCCGCTTCGTTCGGGCTTACGCGGCTCTCCGCCGAGTTATTTATACCGAAATATAGTCGGGAACATGCCCGTCGAGAGGAAGCGAGAACGCGATTCGTGCCGCGAACGATTTAATAGCGTTCGAATTTGATTCGACACATTATCCAGGGGTACCAAATACGAGCGCGAAATAATGAAGGATAGAATTGTACCAAATTGTTGCCTGTTTCGACAAAGCTGAAAACTTTCTTCGATCGAGTTTAGAATATTTATAGATTATCAATTATATCTGAAATAGTAGGCAATTAAGTTTATCCTTTAATAAAATATACCATATTGAAAGTTCCCACATACGTTACTTTCGAAATAAACGAGTCACATCCGAGAGCATTCTATCACGTTGGCGTGCACTAAATTCATAAATAGCAGTCTCGCCGACGCGATCGCGTTTGCGTACAGTTTACACATTCAAATACCGCCTGACGATACCATAACACGAACGTCGAAATATTTCTGTCTTATACCTTGGCATACTTACGTCCTTAGTAAGAATAGTTGACTCGAATAATTGTGGCTCTCTATAAATCTCATTTCTCTCTTCTCTCGCAAAGTGGATTCCAGATAAAATAACTTGATAAACATGAACGTATATAAGAAGTCAATATCGGTCTTGCGGAAGATGGATCTTGGTACCTAATTTTTCGCCTCAATAAAAATCCGTCGTAGATCTCTGCAAGGTCAATATTGGCTTTTCCCACATTTATGCTTGACATATTCGTCCATCTTAATCTCTTATTATTGAATTAATTTATGTGTGAATTCTCATACAGTTGAATGTCAGATTACTTCGATCGCGACAGGTTAATATGATTTCCTCGCGGCGAAATTCCGCGTGATCAGCGGCAACGCTCGCGCGGCATAGCTCGAGCAGATTTTATCACGCGGCGCGGAGGAGCAGAGTCCGCAGACTCCGTCGTGGAACGAGCGAACGTCGTTCGAGAGAGAGAGAGAGAGAGAGAGAGAGAGAGACAACGGCAAAACGCGGGCGACTTTGAGAATGGATCAGAAGTGCCGCGCGAAATGGGAATTAACGAGCGTGCGATTAACCGGGTTAATGGACGTAGGCACGCGATACTTCCACGACGACGCTTCCAAGGAGACGGGTTGTTGACCGGGGCTGACTGACACTCGACTCCTCTCATCTGGGGCACCCACGACCCCCCCCCCTCCCCCTTCCTNTCCCTCATCAAAGTCGCACCATCTCCCGACGATCGGCGCGCCGATCTTATTCCGCGTGATGTAAGGAACGTGGAATGAATACCGATGGCAGCCGACGAAATTCGCTCGTGGGGTGCTACTTTGTTGTTTCCAGCAAAAAATTCGACGAGAGAGAGAACCGAGAGATTTCATGCCGATACGGAAATCTTTTTTGCTATAAAAATCGCTATATTTTCTCGTTTATATCAGCGTGAAAAATTTTACGGTATTGTAACTGCGCTGACATTGATAGCGTAGGATATATCGATGTGAAAGGTTGCTAATGATTGTGTCGGCTGCAAATTGGGGAGGGGAGGGTCATTCGTGGTTCGAAAAGCGTCTTTAATAGGGGAGGATGGTGATGTCGCTACAATAAAAATTTACACCCGGTTACGATGGCGCTCGCCGATGAGGCTCGAACGGCAATTTTGCCGAAATTACCATCGTCACTGATAACGGCTTAACGTCGAAATAACACCGTAATTGCCCGATACGATTTACACGTGTGCTGTTATCGCTGCGGTTCGGCCGTTGGTACGAGGATTTTACTCGCGGTTTTTTTAACGGGAACACGGCCAAACCGTTCTCGGCGCGAGAACGTGCCTAAAAACTCGGCGGAAAAACTCTGTTTTTTTTTTTCGAGATTTTATATGTCTGATATTTTAAGGGATAACGTAAATCAGCCCCGCTCTTCCGGCTACGCCTCGTATAATATTTTACGACCCTTGCCGCGAATTAACATAGACCGCCGTTAGACCATTGTTAGTCGGTGGCGAAAAATAAAAATGGCAAAAACTATAAATTACAAAGGGAAGAACGTA
Organism: Solenopsis fugax; assembly: GCA_003595255.1. NCBI lineage: Eukaryota > Metazoa > Arthropoda > Insecta > Hymenoptera > Formicidae > Solenopsis > Solenopsis fugax. The sequence goes on from QKQZ01048122.1 coordinate 11,714, forward strand.
AAAAAAAGAGAGAGGGGGGGGGAAATAGGTCGGAACGGCGATAACGAAGGCACCGCGCGCCGTTAGCGCCGGCGGGGTCGTAATATCGTACATACATTCGAATAGACGTGCGTGCATCGTTATGAGTGAAGTTCCTAGCGCGACGAAGTTCCTTGACCGAGTTGCTCGCCGCGGAACATTTCCATTAGAGGAAAGCGGACGTGCTTTCCGCACACGCGTCGAGCACTTTCCGCAGGGCGGAAAAAGGCGCGCCATATACGGGGTGTAACCGAGCCGAGTTTCAAACAGAGAGGTGAATATACTACGCAACGCTCTCGTTCCAAGTTAAATTAAAAGCGACGCGGTGTATCCCGAGTCTCTCGTTGCTCTCGTGGGCGAAGAACCATTGCACGTAGAAGCGCGCGGCGAGAGTCAGTTAGCGAGGGCACGACTCGCTTATTAATTACGATTATTATATACGTCCGAAAAAGGCGCGCCTCGCGCGGTGCGCCCCCTTCCGTATACGCGTGCAATTAAGAAGGGCTGCACCTAGCCCTCGATCGCACGCCGCGCGGCGCCAGGCGTGCGCCCGGAAAAAAGGAAGATAGAACGGCGTCAAGGAACAATGTACAGCCTCATACACCATTGTTCTCGTAATGGTTGAGAGGGGAGGGGGGAGGGCGAGCGAGAGGAGCGCCGATTCAGGATGTCAACGTCATTACGGATGCACACGGATCCCGACGCGCAGCATTAACCCACTTTTGTTTAATCACAAAGGCAATCTCGGTGATCGGACCGGGTTCAACGTCTCGCTGCGCATTCGGCGCCATTGCGCGCTTAATTGCACGTCGCGCTTTTATTCCGGTCCGACGACGAGCCGACGAGCCGACGAGTCGCTCGACCCCTCGACCCCGTCCTGTTGATCCTCGATGATCGTTGTAGGCGAAACATTGTCGCGCAACTCACATCGCCTCACATGCCGTAAAAAGCGAGAATTAAAAGCAAGTGCAAACAGAAATACGATTAAAGAAATGAAATTGATAGAGCGGAATGGAGTATCTTCATCCCTCGGTCTCTTCCCGTTTCAAATTGCCTGTTACAGGACGCATACACACACACACACGCGCACACACACGGGCGCTTCGCAATCTCTTTGTGACACTGTATCCGAACGCTCGGAACGAGGAGCACTCGACGCTGCACGTGGAACGCGAGGGACGCGCGCGCGTAACTTCAGGGACTGTCGAACTAACCACGTTCCCGCCACAATTTGCATGCTAACTCGCCAACACGGAGAGTTTGTCGCCGCGTCTCTCTGCGCGGCAACTACCAATTTCTATGCCGATTGTTTCCTTATACCAATCCCAGTTCGCTGGTGCTCTCAACTCGTCGTTGAAACCAACCTTCCGGTGATTCGACCAAGCGCATAAGGATCGACGCAGCTACTGCGACGACTTCTCTTCGGGTTCACGCGAGCGGGATCATCCGACTCGAAAACGCCGTCGAAATTTCTCATTGACGGCATAAAGCTCGAAAGCCCTCCTTTGAGCTCGCGGCTCAGCGGAATTCCTCTCTTTCTCTCTCTCTCTCTCTCTCCCTCTTTCTCTCGTGCTAGAAAGTCCTTTCCCCGGATCTCTCTCACGAGAAAGAATATGAGATTCTCGTGCACGTGTAAAGAAAGTTCGTGTGGCATCGAGAAGCCACGGCGTGAGTCACGCAGCCCTCCTATTTTCAAGTGCGTTTACGAAATCAATTGCGTGTGTCGACACATCCGGTCTTTAACCGCGACTCTGCGGTAGCCTTAAATATCGATGCCTCACCTCTGACCACGTGTTATCCTTCGATGACCATACGACGATTACTAAGCAAACGAACACACTGCAAAGAGAGTGTTCTCAATTTAAAGATCTGACGCGAAATAAAATTCGAATAATCAAATTGCATTCATCTTTTTGAGAAAAATTAGAAACAATCTCAATATCTAGCTCGACCTGGCAAAAGCAATAACACAGTAAGAAAAAGTCAACTATAGCGAGCAGACAATCGATGTTATTTAT
>QKQZ01048123.1:0-25119 GCA_003595255.1 Solenopsis fugax
GAATACACACACACACACACACACACACACATACTTACACAGGAGGGCCGCAATGCCGAGGGCATAGTTACACGGCTATTCCGGCGAGGAATGCTCGGCATGTCGCTCTCGTCAAATGGTCAGAAAATAAAAGGACTACCTCGCCCGCGGCCTTGATAGAACGCGCCTAGTGGACACGGGGCTCTTCTCTCTCTCTCCTCTCTCTCTCTCTCTCTCTCTCTTTTTCTCTGACCGGTTACTCGCGAGTTACCCGCGAGATACCATTCAAAAGTCATCACGGAAGATTAACTTGATGCCTGACGATCGTTGGAAGTGGCCTGTGTCGCGAGTCCACGGGGAATCGTAGACTCGTCCTGTATTTTGTCTCATATCTATGCGGTACTGCGGAGTATAATCTCAAGTTAAATCTTGGTGTGCAAGAAAATTAAAAATTTTCCTACAGCTTGATAACATGTGACACTGAACATTTCTTTCCATTTTATACAGAACGTCATTCATCGTTACGCACAAAGATTTAGTACTTTTCGAGAAGAATGTGTGTCACAAAATTTAAAAATCAATATTATAGTATAATGCAAGATAATAATTTAAATCGTAAACAAAATAGTGTGCAAAAGACAAGAAAAGTTTGCAAAATACTGTTGTATTAATTATAGAGAAAGAATCTTACGAATTGATAATACTTATATAAATTATGGATGTGCATTACCGCATCAAATGTACTTGGGTTGGCTTCGTGATCCTGAGTCCCAATTCAGATACGTATTGTTAATAATAAAACACGCCGTTTAATTCGCGAGGTGACATTTATTTTTTATTTCACTATAAAACATTCATTAAAGAATTCTCGTCGTAAAATCCGCGTTGTCGTCGGCCAAACTGAGCCATCAAGGTAACGTTATGCCGAACCGGTCCCCAACATTTTTTATCGCTATCTGATTCCCTAAATTACGGGTATAGACCTTTGTACACACACGCTTTTTAATGCATCGTCGGACTCGAGTCCCAAGAGCATTCCTTCGCCAAATACTATCGCGATATACACCGTACTGTTACGTCCTACAATAATTTCGCCTGTATAATAATTTCTTGCATAATTAATTGTGCGCGTTAGAATAATTTTACGATGAAAAGCAAAGATAAAGCTTTTACAGGTACTCACAAGAGCGTGGAACGCTCGAAATAAAAAAAAGTCAGATCACGTCTGCAAACAGATAAGCGAAGAAACATATACATAATAGATAAGCGACGAGTCTCGAGATAGCAAGACTTGGGATGCAGACAGATCTTGAAGAGATTTGCGATCATATTCGAGAAAGATATGAAGAAAAAATTTATTTACATGACGGATGCTCATATTTTCTCGAAAAGATTGGTGAGAGGAAAAGCGACGCAGGGCTGATAAGATAGTTTCGAGGGGAGACACTCCGATGAGCCTGAGCAGTCATATCTGAAAATTTATTCGTGGTCCAAAGAGTCGCGCGGATAAGCTGCATTCCGTCCACGGTATATAATGGGATGCGGAGCTCAGAATCCCCCGGGTACACGATAACAATACCTAGGAAGCGGAGCGCCGAGCGGGTTACGACTCGGTAGCCACGCGGTGGAGAATGTTTTTACGAGCATCCGGGGCACGTCACGCTTTACGTACGCGTCACACTTTGCCTCAAATTGCATTCACCATACACCGTCGATTCCCGTCGAATGATGAATTCTCTGTCAGATAAATCCACTTGCGCCTGTCGTGTTTTAAGATGACAAAAACAAAGACGAGACGAAACAACCTTCCTTCATCTGTCAAAGATGATTGACATGTAACTGCATGTAACCGATATTTTTCATCTCTTTCTTATATACTTTTTTTATATGTATATTAATAGAACCAGGCGATTTGTAAAGATAGATTAAGATTATTATATTTATGCTTTGGAAAATAAAATTTCCAAATATTTTTCTTCATATTCTGGCAGCCTTTATTCTGACAGCCGAATTCATCGACTTATCACTGAAAATTCCGAGTGTGAGTTTAAAATAATGAAAAAGTACTATGAATTTTTTGCTTCAATTATCTCCAAAAAGAAGCGTCGTATTTAAAATCTCCTCTCCTCATTTTACATTTTTTACTTATTCTATTCATATAAAATCAATTCCTTCCTGGTTACAACAATAACGGACTATATATTAGTGATCGAACACAATGTGTTTCACGTAAAACGATAATTGATGAAAATTATTCACCTGTCGCCTCAATATTATTTTGTGCGAGTGCGTTACCACTTTGCACACCTTCGTGCGCCTAATTGCGCAATTATAAAAGTACAAGTTTTAAGGCGAAACGCAGTCACCGCAGGCATTTTGTTTTTACTGTTTGTTGCGAGACGCGCTCGGCAGTATTTTGCAACTGAATTACTTGTAATTAGAAAGGAAACATTCGCCGTCAGCTGCAAGTGCAATTCGGATTTACATTGTTGCAATTATGACTTTCAATGAAGGAGGACACAACTGAGTCCGATCGAAAACGAAACACGCAACAAGTAAATAACGATCGAGTACAAAACGTTAAAATCGTTTTATGAACTTTTCAGAAATTGTATTGTATATGAAAAGAAAAGTTATAATTCAGTTCATAAAACTCAAAATTAAAATACACATAATTATTTGATAGCACGATATCACGATATTCCTTTCATTAAAATTTTCTGACCACAAATCTTTGATTCGTCGGTTCAGATTGTGAAATCGACTTAGCTCAAGAAGTATTTGAATACCGTGTACAACGACCGCAAAAATAGCTCGTGACACGCGGTTCTCTTCTTGTTCCTGGTAAAAACGAAATAGTCAAATAATGCAATCGAGGTTAACGAAAAGTTTCTCCCGAGCATGGAGGAATTGAGTGGTGAGACATCATTAAGAGTCCTGATCTCTCACTACGTACCGCATTGGATTACGATGTCGGGAAGAAGAAATAATATGGATCACGAGCTAGAGGAGCGGGTGTAACGCGCGCGCGACGATAACAACCGCATCTCGCCGCGCTGCGAAGATTTACAATCCGGAGCTACAACGGCGCGGCGGCTAGACTTGCCAACGAAGTAAAGTCCGGGACGCCAGCAGCCGTAGCCGGAGGAACGGATCGGCAGCCACGAAAGTGGAACGATAAATCTATGCTGGAATAACTGGACGCTTAGCTCCCGCATTCTTCGAGCGTTTAACAACCGCGACTTTTCTGCAACATTTATCACAATGTGCGCGGCAATCGATCTATATGTTTTGCTCAGGCGCAAACGGATTTAATTATATATTAACGTAAAATCCTATCTTTTAAAAAATTGTAAAAAATTGATGTCAAGTTGACAAATTGTGTAACAAAAATTGGACAGTGTCAAATCGATTATCAGCAAATAGATGTGGATAATCCATGTGCATCCTATAAATGTACACGTACAATTATAAATTTTTTAATAGATAGATCCGCTAGCGTGTTCCGGAGTGATCTTATCGCGTCTCGCTCTTGATTGCGAACTTAATTAAGTCCGACTGTGCGCCGTGATTGCGCGTGGGTTGGATCCACGAAAAGTGAAAAGGCGGAGAGGCGTAGCCTCCGGAAAGAAGCTAAGAAGGTGATGGCACACATATTTTGCATCGGAGAAAGTCGTACGCATACTTCCCCACCCCTAATTTTTCTTCCTCCTTCTTCTCCTCGTAGCTGTCCTCGTAGTCAGCGGTTACGCACATTTACGCAGACACGTATAATGATTACTGTGCATTAACATCTTGCATAACGCGCCGCAATTTAATTAAATGTACGAGGTATCGTATGGGTCCCGTCTCTGTCGTTCAGACTCGTGCAATGAAGAATTGTTCCATTCAATGCATTCGTATGGCCTCTATCTTTCTTGTAATAGCTAAATATCTTAACATTAATTTAATAGTATAGATGTACTTATTATTATGAAATTCTACGTGTAATTATATTTATAATAATAATAATTATTATTTTTTGTTATAAAATATATAGCAATTAAATTTTCTCTTCCCAATTTTTTTACAATAAAAATTGCAAGTGTTGAATTTTTCTTGATTTTCTACTTTAATTAATTTATTATTATCACAATAATATATGTAATAATTAACAAATTTAAATTATTATATATTAAAATAATATATGAATTTTAAAAAATATATAAATTTTATTGACAATTTTATGTCAAATTTCAAATTCGAACTATACCGTTTCATAAAATGTAGTATGTCTCATAACGGGGTAAGATAGCGCATTTATTGGCCAATGCGCAGCTGGTATTTTTCTGGATGCCAATCGATTCGATCTATGCTTGTGCACCAGATAGCATATTGCGCGAAACGGAAATAAAATTGTGAAATGTATAATCGGAAAGATATCTAGAATCATGCGACTTAATCCAACATTGTTCAGTTGTATGCGATTAGATAAAGTTTCACATTAATTATAAAATATAATGTAAGTTTTAATAATTATATAGAAATATTTCTTTTCCACTGCAGATTCTTTCGTCATCTTCAATTTGATTATTCATTTACAAATGTATTCAGACACCAACACTTTTCAAGCTATAAAAGTAAATTAAGAATATAGAAAGCAGATAGTAACTATTGTTTCAACCTGCTAACATGTAAAAATTTATTCTTTAAACACTTTTAAATAAACTTAACATCTTACTTCAAAGTTTAATTATTGTTTTGAATAAAAAATGTAAAAATATCATAAAACAAGCACATGATTATTTTCGAGAAAAAAGAAATTACTTCAAGATTAGTCAAATAATCTGCAATTAATAATTTTGGACACCGTGTATAAGATTAATCCGCAGAAATACATATTTTTTGTCAACATATTTTGATAACATACTTATGCAACATATTCAACATAAATGTGCACTTGTTGTAGAATGGTTTTCTTTAAGTATCTTTTTTATATACTTAAATAGATAAGCATTTCCCAGTTATGCTTGTAGTCGTTATCAGCATTTTTCCCACTTTCATTAGGCATATGTTCATCTGTTCTCAAATTAACTGTATTCGCCAATATCACGCATTTACAGTATTTGCAATTATACATTATACACGCGGATTAGCAAGAAAAATATTATAAATTCTATGCGGGTCAGACGAACGGTATTGCTTCTCGCGAACATTCCGTTCAACGCGTTTATTGGAGAAAAAGGTGAACGAATTACCGTTCGACTACTGCCGTTCGGCAACGGTTTCAACAGACTAATTTCTTTATCGGTCCAACTGCAAGTAATAAAACGATATTACCAAGTACCACTTCCTACGCGTTCAAAATCAATCCGATTTATATTTAATGCCAATTAACTTGATATTACAGCATAGTAATTGCACTTATTACAACTACACATTCAATATAATATAAAATGTACATATGTAAAATCATTTGAAGCAAACTTCTAAGAATCTTTCTTCAACTGTACGCGTGCAAGTTGGCACGGAATGCGCTCGGCAATTCCAGTCGCCGACATTCCTGGAAGGTAGAAAGATCCATAAACTCGAAAAAATTTACACGAACGCCGTTCGTGCGAAGACTTGAATAAATGGCCCTGAAAGCAAAATATCACCATCATCTCTTACAAGGAGAAAAATTTAATGCCGCGTGATGTGGAAAAAAAGCCAAGAGATAATTAAATCTCACTTGTATCTTTGTTCATTTCTTATTATCTGACGAGCGTAAGATTTCCTTCCTTTGTACCGCGAAAGGACAGCAAATGATTGAAAATCTTCAAGTTAAGATATGCGTATCATATAGTGCCGCCGGCATGAAAAGTTGTGTGCTAGACGACGTAGATGATGCGGCCTCCTTGTCTTGGAAGTACCGTTGCGAGGAGAGACTGTGATGCTGGATACTCACGTACCGCTTCGTTCGAACGCACAGGCATAAATCTGACATCGATATTGAATGTCAAATGTGCGATGGCTAAAGAAAAAAAAACCTATATTTCGCGTTCTTTTGTGACAATAACTAAATAGAAATAATGTAATTATAATCATCTTTTTATAATAATTTTACGCAAGAATTACAGAGTACTTCAGTCAATACAAATAAAAGCAATATATATGTTAACAAAATTGCTTTGCAGTACAATAGTCTTCTTTCCTGTAAAGTTATTTCAAACATAGACACATGTTTTACTTCTCTCTTGTGAATGTTGAATATCTGATGTACATAAAAATTTAAATCAAGTACGTATAATGTAATTCATTTTTCAATCGTATTATAAGCTGTAATTCGCGATCTTAATTTTACAGATTTTCTCATTTAAATTGAAGTATTGTTAGCAAATTTCGGGAAAGATTTTGCCACAAATTTCCTATTTCTAACATTATCGTTGTAATTAAAAATTTCAGATATAAAAAAATTTAGAATTTGCGTGAAATTAACTGAAGAACACGGTTTCGCTGTCTGTTAGCTTTGTTAGCATTTCTTTCATATGTACATCAATAGAATCATCACGTGCTATTTTCTCTATCTTGTTATTAGATCGTATCAGAAACAAGTGCAACAACGAAGTGAAAAGAGATAGCCTGGATTCAGCGGTGATTGTCGCCATCGACATCCAGTAAAGTCCGTTCACTTCTCTCAAGATTTACCAAGATTTCACTTTTGCTGTTGTATCTTCATTGCGGTTACACCGTTTAAGACTCTTGATAAATGGGGACGCTTTCTGATTACTGAAATGCCAGAATAATAAATGTACAGAATATCCTATTTACAATCCTAATTTTAATAACGCATTCCCTGATGAGATCGTCAGAAGATTCTGTTATTCCTAAAATTGAAATTTACTAAAATATAATATTTGACGAAGGTTGAAAAAGTTACAAGCACGCAGCTAGAATATTCATTGAATGCTTTCACATACGAAAAATCACGCTCTAACTACTTTCCAATTTGTTACAGACATGCGTTGGTTTCGCGGCCACGCTGAGGCACCGAGACTCCTGCGCCTAAGTCCCCTTCGAGCCGACGAAGACGTCAACGAGACGTCCTACCATTTCCATGAGAGGTCTCGATGCAGAGGTAAAAGTCGCCTGAAATGGCGGCGTGATCATCTAGTCACTTTAGAAAGGATAATATACGCGACAGCCATCGCGTTGATCCTCCGTCCCTATCGCCCCCATCGCCAAGAGAATCGGCCTAATTTTTGCAAAAATGTCGTATCGTCTTGCGTGCCGCGCGTACACGCGTCTTTGCGTGCCGCCCTGCCGTGTGCGTGGCGGGACTTGAATCGGGATTCCATTCTGAATGCAAGGGATTACGACTCAACGTTCCGTCAAGCTGAGTTCCCGCGTGACTGGCTGGAAAGCCAGAATAGAAGCAAATTGACATTACGCCGGCCTACGCGAATGCGTGTTGATATAAAGGATCATTGTCGAGGACGCGCAATCCTCATGCGTGACCGTATATACGCGCTCCTATAGGACTCTGCAATGCAATTGACGGTAACGGTGACAACGACGACAATGACAATCCGCAATGAATCGTCCAGCTAATTATAGTAACCGCTAATTGAGATGGTAGTCGGAAAACGAGACTGTACACCCTTAATTAAAAAATTTCATTTATTCGATAATACGATATCTTTTGTATGATACTTATTATTTCTTCTTGTATTATAATATATGTATTATTCCTATATATGTAAAGAACTCAAGTTATTTTACCTTTATTTCTTCATTTTTGGAAAAATCAAACATAACAGTTTCGTATTATTAGGAAGCAAGAATAAATTTGATAATCTTTTTTTCTGTTCGTATATAAAATGTTAAAGATCTATATAATTGTAAGTAGAAAGTATTTCTCATTCTCACGTTTATAAAATACAGACAGTTAGCAATGCGGATAATTTTGTAATTATGTATTTAACCACATAATTATGAAACATTTCAACATCAGGAAATATAATTCAATTCTGAGAACTTTTATGTGAAATAGCATAATCGCGGTTTCGACGTCAGACATGACTTAGAAAACGATAAGGAGTTACTCGAGTATCTGATCTATTTTTACAGTATCCGGTTTACGCATTCCATACGATAACGTATACACAAAATTACTCATTCACCAGCTGTTTTCGGCTTTGCCCGAATCTCAGACATTAAGGCAAATCGGACCTTATTTGTTGAGAGCCTTCTTACTTGCTAAGGATAGTCAAGCGCGAATGATTTGATGGTTTGCCATTTGCATGATGACGAACTAATTTAAAATGAATAAATCCTGCATGTTCACCTTGAAGATCGAAGAGCCTAGTCGCGATAGCGATTGTCGTTACTGGCTGCATTATCTCAATTGCTGTCAGGGCTTCGTTTTGTAAAGCTACAGCTCGTAATATTGAAGAATAAATTAGTATCAGTGTAACTTTCAACACATTTTATAATGACACGCAAGTCCGTGTTCTTACATTCACATCGATTAGTGTTACAAGACTTGTGTTTTTTATCAAGCAGAGAAGTCGCGTTTGAACTCTGTACAAAAAAAGAACATGATTAACGATTTATACCTCTTTTTATCTCTACTGATTATTGGTTATTAACTGCAAGAAGTTTGTTGCTTATTTCATTAAATCTTATTTTAAATAAACTGATAATACGGCTCTGAAATTTAAAAAAATATATTATAAAACTACCCCCCCCCCTCTCTCNTCTCTCTCTCTCTCTGTAGACAAAAAATATATTAATTCATACGATAGAATTACTTTGATTAATAAATATTTTGTTAATGTTTGTAATGTGAGTATAATTTGTTTTGTTTAACAAATACGAAAAATTATCGTTTAATGTATGTAAAAAATAATTATATTGTCATTTACTTTTTATTTCTTAATAAAGGGCTATCATGCCGCTATATAACATCCTTTATATCATCTAAATAATATTCTATAATAATAGTACAAACAAATTGCTCATAGGCACATCCTGTTTTACGCATATCCTGTACAATACGTCATGCTTCACGGAACCCGCAGATTTGTCAGTTCTGTCAGTATCGTCGCGACTAGCACTCAAAGTGGTCATTTTCAATTTACAAGTGGTAGAGTTCGGATCTCGCTTGTGTTCTTAGTCGTAGACAGAGCGGCAAAAATGAAGATACAGAAACTGCTATATTTTATTATCCGTTTGAAATTTTGTACGGTGCTCTATTTTTAAAATATTTATAGATTATATGTATAAAATTTAAAAAAATACACATATAGAATTATAAAAGTTATAATTTCAGAGAAAAGTGATTATTTTGCTAAGAAAAATAAGAGTGATACCCGGAGTAATACATACATTTTCTAGCTTTACATATATTTATTCTACCGCCTGCTGTGCGAATTTATTAATACCTTTATCCTTATCTCTCAGACATATCGCCAGTGCGATGGGCCCGCAGAAAATCATCGAGTTCCGAATCTGACAGAAACTGCTACAACGTACAGACCTCCCAAGTGACGACCGAGCGAACTGCCAACAAGAAGGATAAGAAGAAGATTCAGGAAGAACGGCGGAGAGTGTGCGAGAAGCGGAATCCTCTGTTGGACCGCGTGAAGAGCACCAGACTGAGCTTCTTCAAGGATCGCGATTCCGACGAGGACGAGAACGATGGCAGCGGTGGCGGCGGCGGCGGCGGCGGCGGCGACGACAACGAAGAAGCGGGACGAGTCCAGTTCCGTTCGATGTGTGAGCTGAGGCATCGCGGTCTAACCAGGAACGAGTTCCGGCGCTCGGTCTGCGAGTCTGACCTGAAGGACATCACGGAGGAGGGGAACGGCCACGCGAAGAGGAAGAGACGCGCCAAGTCGCAGAGCAGGTTGTCGTACAAAAAGCAGCAGGAAGAGCGGTTCTCCTTCTTAGGCTTTCGCACCTCGACGCCTCGGAAACAGCCCGAGTGGCGACCGAGAGAGGGAGATTCAGTCCAGGAAGACGCGATGCCTCACGACTACCGATGGGAGAGGACCGGAGCCGATGAGAGCTTTCGCGAGACGAACCGCGGCACTGATCGATCCGGCAGTGACGTCGATCAAGTGACGACGATGGTCGACACGGGGGTGCCGCCAAGGCACGTCGGTGAAACGATTTTCAAGAAGGACGCGACTGCCTTCGACAGCATCACGCCGTCCAGCTGCTTGGCGGCGAAATTCCGTGCGATGCAGGACAGGTACCTGAAAAGCTCAACGAACAAGCTGATCGCCAAGATCTACAGGAAGGACTGCAAAGATCGAGAGAGACGGAGGCTACGTAGCTTCTCTTACGGCACCTTACCCGGTCTCGAGGAGCTACGAACGAATCCACTGTACGAGGATCAAGATCAGGACGATAATGATTCCGGAATTTTAGACAACGATTCCGCCACCAGCTCCCTTCTGGATGACAGATGTAGCAGCGGTGCTTCCGGACCACTGAACAACAGTAGTCACAATGACTCTTGTCTAGGATCACCACCTCAGCTTCCGCCCAGAAGACCCTTCTCAACTGCCACGGATGTCGACGGAACCGCGCGATTATTCGCAAGTTTGGATATCTACTACGACAGAGCCAAGGACAAAGACTCCGGACTAAGCCTTCTTACCGAGGAGTATTCAAGCGTCTGTCAAGCCACGAACAGTACGTTGATAGATCGTCAAGCAGCTCGAGTCCCCGCGGAGAATAATACGGATAGGGAGAAAGAGGGAAGAACCGTGGACGAGGATTCTAGACGGAAGCAACGCAGTTCCGGTTTACAGGTGGTGAGGAGTAGAACCTATACGACAGAGACGATGGTGGTGAAGCTTCCCAAGGAGACGTCAGACCAGTGTCTCGGTATCTTTATCGCGAAAACTGCAGAATCTAATCCGGGTTACTTGGTGGCTCACGTGGTGCCAAATGGACTGGCCGATAAAGAGGGCACTCTGAGGATCGGTGACGAGATCCTGATCGTCAATGGGAAGAGATTACGTGGTCTAAGTATGGCGGAAGCTAAGAAGATTCTGGGTAGCGGTAGCGGGCCCGGTGACATCGACATCGTCGTCTCACGATTGTCGGACGTCGATCAGCAAGCAAAGAAATTAAAAGAGAGCAGCGTGGACTACGAAAACGTTAGCATGGAAGACGGACACGGGATAATCGTCGAAAGTTCACCCGGATCGAATCACTTCAGAAAGCATCAGATCAGGAGTCATCGAGACAAGAAGGATGAATCGAATAGGTCGATTTCATCCGAAAAATTCGCGACGAACATGGATAGCGGATTCACGCAGAGTGTCTCAAAGTTCTGTACTCTTCCCAGAAGGCCGAGAAACACGGTGTCTACGTTCCTTACGGTGCTCTTCGAAAAAGGCGCCGGAAAAAAGTCTTTGGGATTCACCATAGTTGGCGGAAGAGACAGCCCAAAAGGAAGCATCGGTAATTATAAGAGTATTTTTTCATTGCATATTTTTTTTCAATTAATCCAAACGTATGGATTCAAATAATCCAGACATGGATTATCTCTTATTTTGCATGTAATGAAATAAGTTAGAATATCTTAGCCTCGTCGCTTCCATGAATTATAAATTCTAATTCTTTTCTAATAAATTTTGGATGATAATAAATTATATATTCTTTCTTATTTCCATATTCTATATTCAAATTGTGTCGTAGGTATCTTCATAAAGTCGGTACTGCCTAGCGGACAGGCCGCCGAAGATGGCCGTTTGCGCGCAGGAGATGAGATTTTGGCTGTGAATGGCCAAGTTTGCCACGATTTGACGCATCGTGAAGCCGTACAGCTTTTTCGCAATATTAAAAGCGGGCCGGTTGCTTTGCACCTGTGTAGACGCGTGAAAAATCGTGAATCGCAGTAAGTGATTATTAATATTTAATATTTAATAAAAAAAAATGAATTAATTATATTTTATTGTCGCAGTATTTTTGAATGCATTAATTTAAATAAAATATTGATTTAATTAACATATGTGATACACCTAATTATTTGAGATAACATTTGTCAAGATTTGATTTAAGCCGAAATGAGACTTTTACAGAAAAAAAGGAAAAATCAATTATGTATACATCGCTTATTTGGATTCGTTACAAACTTCTTTTATTTCATTCTGGCGTTTCTGTTTCAGAATTTCAAAAGCCAAGTCGTGTGCAGATCTTTTGCTAATAGACACGTGAGAGCGACGATCGCTGAAAGAGAAACATGGGGAGAAGAGGGCATGGCAAATAATGTAAAATACGAATCATGTATATATTGTACATTTTCAGAATTCGCTAGAAATAAAACAGTTATTTAATAACAATTATTTAACTAATAATAATCTGGATACGCGGTACCCCGTTTTCGGCACCTGTAAAGAACATCTTCTTTATTGTCTTCTATAATTAAAAAATGCATATAATGGATTCCACGTTATCGTAACGTTATTCGTATAAAATCTTATCGTTAAAGACGTTACTTAATAATAGTTATAATAGTACAGTACGCGAATAGCCTATTAATAATTAAAACTATAAATCTGCCAGGCAGTTACGAGATATGCCGCGCGAAATAAATTATGCAAGAGAAAAACGTCAGAGAAGTCATAGAGTTCTTTCGATAGACTAGAATTCTAAAACACCGTTTTCTCCATGTGAACGAGTAAATTAAACCTAAAGAGCACTTCCGGTGGGCAGTTTCTTCTTCGTCCATACTGTTTAGTACGGCGCACTTTTCACAGTACTTTTGGAATATCTGTAACAATCGTTATCAATTTTAATCATGTCACGTCCTCAATATTTAATATTTAATCTTCTTTAGAGATAAATGTTTATAAATTTTACCTGTGCCTTCTCATAATCTCCAATTCAACCGTACCCTCTCTCACAGTCTTAAACAATTCGATGACTTCCTGGTGCGTGCGGCCCTTCAAAATTTGTCCGTTTAGGCTCAAGATTTCGTCGCCTGAAAGTCAAGAGAATATACTTTTGAGATATTTTCGATTTCTTCAAAAATCTTGATTAATTCGATAATAATTAATAAGGAATGGGGGAAAAATATTCTGGCAGAGTCTCCGCTTCGAAGTTATCGAGATCGCCCTCTCTCAAAAAGCATCCAGATAATATCAATAAAGTTTAATGACCAAAAAGTAACTTTCGAGGCTGCCAATGACCCCGTGACGAGGATGTTCTTGCGGGATGCTATCTCCTGCGCTTATGCAAGCCGATCAGCTACCAGCCCGTTACTCAAGTATGCGGTAAGGAACGGCGGCGGGCAACGAGGAAACCGCGATGCAGGCGTAAAAAGTGGTGGGCTCGGTTGAAATTCGAGACATGAGAACGCGAAACGCGTCTAACGACCTTCCTGGTTATCGGCACGTCAACTTCACGTCCCGCGAATACCTGACCATCAGCACCGAACGACTTCTCTGCCCTTTCTTATTAATATCCGTCAAGACGACTCGCGATGTGAAAAAATATTGAATATTAAAAAAGTGGAAAACGATTCGCATATATATGTATGTATGTAAGCATCATTTTATACATCGTATGTATAAAACGTCCTAATAACGCGATAAAGATATCAGGAAGCGGTACATTAATACCTGCGCTGTCAATGACACGAGGTATCGCGTCGTCTTACGATGAAAGGAAGTGAGGTACGGCGAAAGAGAGAGGGGAAGAAAAAGAAAAGAAAAGTAAAGAAAAGAAGCAGAAGAAAAACGGTGAAACATGCCGCGACTGTTTAGATATGCACACGGCGTTAGCTGTCGGATTAAAGATTCGACAGCTGTCTGGCGGGATCCTCGCATCGTCGTGAATACACGAAACTGTCCGTCGAACGTGCGTTCGACGCGTCGCGTCGTCATGCGCCTTTCCTTATCCTCACGATTGATAGCTCTCGAGCGAAAAGTATTTGAGGCATGTCAATGTGAAACGAAGCGCGCGATATTACGCCGCATCGAGGCGCATCAAAGTGACATATACGTTACGTTAATTACAAAGTAGATAGTCCATGTAACAAATATTATACAACGGTTTAATTACCATTAATCTGATTTTTCGTCATCGAGATTACATCGCACAGCGACAAACGATAAATGTATCTGGCATAATAATTAAATGCTACGATCTCGCGTACTGTTATTACACGTGGAAAATGTCTTTCTTTTTTTCTTTTTTTTTTTTGTTTGTTAATGAAATCTACCTTGAAACAGCGATCTGGAAATGTCGGCCTGACCGCCGGGAAAGACTCTTCTCACGAAGATCCCCATGTCACCCCGGGGGCTATCTCTGCCACCTACAACGCTGAAGCCCAAACTGGGTTTGCCGTAGCCCTTCTCAAATTTGGCCACGTGTTTCGTCAGATAGTGTTGCGATTCCGTAGCGGGCTCCATGCTGCTGCGAGTGTCCTTTTGATTTTCAGATAAGCACGAAAGCGGCAGGAAGTCGGGCCTCTTTCTCGACTGAAGCAACTCGACATCGCCGTCGGTCGTCTTCTTTTTCTTCTTTTTCTTTTCGACCGATGAAGAAACGTGATTCGCTTCGGTGTCGATCAACGACATACTGGACAGATTCTTTGCGTTTTCCAGGTACTCATATTCGCCGGGCACAGTTGGCGGTGGATTCTCGTATACTTGTGGCACCGTCTCCTCGTATGCCGTCGTTAACCGTATCGTGTTACCGGTGAAAGACCTCAGAAACTCCTGAACTTCTTCGAGAGTTTCCAGCGTTTTTAACTCCTTACCCTCCACTTCAACGATCTCATCACCCAATCTTAGTCTACCGTCCCTGCGATCGAAATAATTTATCTTAGACGAAGATTAAAAATAAAATCTACTAAAAATTTAAGATCAATCATTTAAAATAAATAGAAATGAGATAGAAAAATGAAATACTATATTTTTGTTACATCGTGCATTTTGAATAAGTTGGAAATATTTGCAATGAGCTATCTCACCTATGAGCAATACCATCATTTTCGAGCTGCACAACAATGTATCGCAGATCTCCTAGTCTTTGCTGCGCCAGTCGAATTCCTAGACTGTCCTTAGGGTCTCTCTTGTGCAATTGTATCAGGCAACATCGCCGTACCCTCGTTAACGGCTGGATTATATCGCTGAGGAATCTCGTCTTGTCCTGCTGCAACCTCATGCGGTGAGGCGAGACGTCCAGCGCCTTCGCCGTATCCGGCAGGAGGTTCAATCTATCCTCGCAGCTTGGAAGCGGAGTGTCCTCCAGCCGTGACACGGCTTCCTCCTCGAAGGAAGTTCCGTGAATACTAGGTAGCATCCGGCCAGATCCGCTCTGGTGCCATCTGAGACCGTCTACTCCCTCGAGATTCATTCGAGAAATCGCGTCCGGCCTTTTCTCGTCTGCGTCTGAATTCTGTCTGATCCTGCCGGCGTTCTGGGCGTTCTGGGCGTTTTCCTGATTCTGACACTCGCTCGGGGTCGAACTCCTTATGGGTTTATCTCCCTCTGAGTCTACGACGCTGCTAGTGTCCGAACTACATTTCAGTCCCTCGTTTTCCGAGGCAGCCACGGATTCACCTCGCGGCCCATCGCTATCGTAGCCGGACTCGTTCGAGCTCACGTAGTGAGACGAAAGTCTCTGCTCGCAGCTCGAAATCGAGTTTCGTTTATTGCTTCTGATAGCAGTCATCATGTCGAGATCAACGTTGCAATTCTCCGTTATCCCGGTTTCGATTCTGCCAGCAGCAAAAGCATCCGCCTTGTCGCGCGCGGTATCCTCGTTATGTCGAAACTCGTTCTCCCGAAGGGACAACAGACTTCCGTCAAACAGACTGTAGCAACCAGCAATACTCTCCCGCTGAAGTCCAGCTTCAATTCGTTCGAGGCGGCCGGCATTCAGACTATACCTGTCCACTTCATATCTACTAGAATTTCTCTGGAATTCCGCATAGGAATTCCGACTCAGTCGCGAGACGTTCTCCTGATTTCTCGCGGAGTCGAGACCGGCATTCCCAATCCTTGATCTCTTCCGTCCGAGGGTCGTGGTGTTGATGTAAGAATCTTCAATCTGCAGGGTCGGGAAGTGTTCTTCCGACACGGTCTTGAAGAGTCTCTCGTCTTTGGAAGCTAATGATCCATGACGTTCTTCTGGTAATACAGACAACTTGGATCGCAAGAAGGCATACGGAAAGTTGGACTTCTTCGTTTCCTTTAAGTCACAGCTACTACTCTTTCTCATGAACGACTCGTTTTTCGTTTTTTCGAGATCACAGGTGCTGAAGCTCACCGTGGGACTACCCAGCGAATATGTGGAAGCGCAAGAATCACCACGTGTGCGAGGCTCGAAGATCCGTTGATCGTTGCCTCGTTGTCCCGCCAGGTCGTCACAAGATACCGTCTTGTCCTTTCGCGCGGCAATCTGGAGATCTATACCCTCCGAAGGATCGTCGCCCTTCACGTAAGTCGGGCTGTTGTTCAATTGACTGGTACTGCAACTCCTGAACAGGCTCTCCTTGTCCGGCGTTCTTTCCTCGATATTTTGAGATCTTCTATTAGTTTTAGTCGAATTGAGCATGCCGGTAGAACCCATCCGAATGAAAAATGATTTGAAGGGAGACGGAGATCGCTGACAAGTTGGCGGTAACTTTCTATTCGTCTTCTCGTCCAAATGCAACTTGCTTAATTGATGGACGTCGATATTATTATTGCTGGTACTAGTATCATTATTGTTGATATTATTATTATTATTATTGATGCCATTGTGTTCAATATCATCGGACCTTTCTGTAATGGAGCAGATAGTTTCGCGAGATCTAGTCCGCCGAAATGAATCGATCTTCTTGCCCATCCTGCGACCCCAAATTCCTAGACCCAACACTATAGAATAACATAATATTAATTACGACTCTTGACAATTATTTAATATTATAATAATAAATATATTTTTTTAAGAATTTTCATGCACTTTCAAATCAATAAAATATATCAAACCCTATAAGTAATTTATCCTGTACAATAGTAAGTAGAGTGATAAAATATTTGCATTATTCCATAGTGTAAAATAATGAAATTAATATATTTCATTGTTAACATATTTAACAATTATCCGATAACGAGCCGAACGGAATCGTTTTTCGTGTCCAAGCGGTCCTCAATGGGAACAGAAAGGTAGAAGGGAGTAAGACATTGAAATGGCAGCGTGCCATCTCGCAGAAGGTAGGACGAAAAACTACCCAATGCCCACACCCGCGTGCGACATATGGTAGTTCTTGGGTAGCCGCGGCTATCTACCACCACCATATACGAGGAACTCGCGGCAGCGGTTCCGCGTAGTTTGGGACTACTTTTTCGAAGTGTCACCCCAGCTAACGGGCCCGCGACACCGACACATTGATTCTACATAACGAGAAACGATTAAAAGGCTGCTCGAGTATCGGGCACACGTGTTTTGCGATCGCGCGTATACGGTACGATGCGCGTGCAAAAGGCGATTTATATCGCATCGTATCGTAACAGCCTTATTTGTCGCTGATCACTGTGTTCCCGTAATCAAAAATATCGCATTTAGAATATCTCAGCTGGTATGTTTTACTCGCTGTCGCACGCGAATTGCACGTACATAGTTCTATGAGAAAAGGAATGTCACGGGAAGACAGGTATCTCATTAAGTAGACTTCTTGAATTTTTCCTACCATTTTTTCTACTATCAATTATAGAAATAATCGACGTGGTATATTTTATTTTATACAATAGCACATTTTTAGAATATTTTACAATTTGCTTTGATAAATAAAAAGCATTCCTAAGTAAAGATTACACAAGATTCGTTATATAATTAATCATATCAAGATTTGTTAAATAATTATAAATTATATCAATTAAAAACTAGAAAATGATATACTGTAAACATATATAAAAGAGTTACATTATATTTTACTATTTAACTTCTCGTATTCTATAAATACAAGACAGAAAGGTATCGACATTTTCAATATTTCTTTTTTCAACTTGTTAAATATTATTTAACGAATGTAGAGAATAAATATCTAAATCTATTTACATCTTATACGTTCTACGAATGTATAAAACATTGCATTTTAATTTTTTGAAAACAATTAATGAAAATAAATTCCACGAGCAAACTTTCTATTAAAATATAACCGGAAGAAGAGCAAGATTACTAACTTCGCCGTGATACTATCAAGTGGAGAACGCAAGTCGACGTTAGCAAGTATGTCGGACGACGGGGGCTCTAACGAGGCAAGTGCGCCAAGCGAGTGATTAGTGAAAGGATGCGATGTTTTCCTGGATTAGCGGTAATTCGCGGCCGTTCGGAACAGGAGCAAGATCAGCGCGATGTTGACGGCCAAGTGGCTTTTTGCGCATCGTTACTGACGGGCGGAGGACATGAAAGTCAACAGAGCATAGAGTCCAGTTTGAAAGTATTGTATTTAGACCCGCTACGGGATGATGTCCGTGCGTACCGTATTGTTCCACGCAGCAGTTTATAAGCTTTTTATGGTTGCATACTCTCTCGCAATTTATCATCTGTTCGATGTAATCAAGACTTGATCGTTTTCAAAACGTTTAATAAATTTATGTACTTTTTTTTTACACTATTTCAATATGTAAAAATTTGCTATATTTTCTCCAAATAAAAATATAAATAAGAATCAAAAGTAAATATTAGTAAATGATTAAATCTGTAACGCTTTAAATTAAATATCTTTGCGGATTTGGTTAAAGGTTAAAGTGAGAAAAATAATAATTTAGAAAGATATCATCGCTGAAATGCAACGAGATATTGAATAAATTAACGCCCCTCATTGACGAGATATTGATGCAGATCGATAACTTACCTCGTTGCTTACTCGGATCGTGCTCGACAATGAAGGCCGGCACAGCCGTAACCGTTTGATAATCAGCCTCGATGACATCCTGCTCGTTATCCTGCTTCGTCTCGAGCAGCGTCTGCATCGCGGCTGCATCGCCGCAACTCCTCCGGGAATATTTGGTCCGGGAGATTTTCAGTAAGGTGGCGGTTTCCAAATCCTGACTGGTCGTTTGTGAAACTGGAGTCGTCGATAGCTCATCCAGTGGAGCTGTCGAGCTCGACAAAGAAAGGGCGACATCGTCGGCACTGTGGCGCCGAGACTTCGACAAGCGTTTAAACATTGTCTAGCTGTGAAAATACAAAAACGATAGAATGTGATCAAACTTACACCGACACCAATGGCGTCTAATTGTAAGCAGTATAACGACTAAAATTGATGCTATAAACAATATTTGTTCGAAAAAGAATTTTATTCTTCTCACTATCATTTATTATTTTCCCAATTATTTTGTATTATTTTTTTTTTACACTATAGTACTCGTAATAATATCATAACTAGCCTAAATAGATGGTGGATCCCCATAAAATTTCTAGAAAGAGGATGTACATATGTGCTTTAAAACATACATATCTCACAACGAGAACGAGATGTGATAAAAGTGTTGCGTGTTGTACGATCCTCCGCGGTGGAGGATGATTGGACGTAAGACAGGAATTACTTACGTCATCCTTTATCCGCGCGTTGAAAAGAAATGCGAGGGATTCGTTATAAAGTGTACAGCCGATGCGATGCGACGTACCGCGCTCGGCAAGTTTCCAAGTACGATTTACCGTTCAATGTCTGGCGACCGGCGTGCTCGTCGAAATGTTTTTGCAGCCACGAAAAGATACTGGTAGATCCGCGATCTTTCATTTATCACTCGAATAATGATATCGAGAGATTCTCTCGGGAGAGAAACCGACGTCCTGCCAGTCAAAATAATCGCGATATCGGAGAAATATACTGTGACATTATCCACTGTGATATAATTGATAGAGTCGTCATTTTCTCGTGATTTCATAATATCTATTTAATGAGCAGTTATTGCTTTTATCGATCTTGAAAAAATATTGGATTCATCATAGAAGATACTCGAGAAAAAGAGAGAGAGGGAGAGTAGAATTAACTTCTTTTACACAGATCGGCCCCACGAAGGCCGTTTATTATTATTTTTTTTTCCTTGTCAAGGTTCCCGGATTTCAATCTCATACTCTCGTGATGACATGTATGTGAATGATTTACACACACAGGTAGCAAGAAGTAGGCAGGCGAAAACAACTTTCTTGGAATGGACCTTGTTGCATTTCAACGTTTCTATCATCTATCCTTATTTTGCGTCCTTCCTCCTTCAAAACTTTTTGCAAACTTGTTTTTCTCCGTTTCGTTATTCGTATTATTTTAAGCGATCACTGTTATGCCAGTATCAGACTACTCTATTGGAGATTGAGGTTTGCGAATTGATAATTTTTAGAATTCGATCAATCAAATTTTAATTTTTATCTATTTCATTCTGATTGGTTGAATTGGTTAAATCTCCATTCGCAATACTGAATCTGATACAAGTTTTACTGGCGCAACTCAATACAAATTTGTTTTCAGTGGGGAATGGGTTTAACATCTGATGCGAGTCGGCATCAAAAAGTTATTAAATTGATTTTCAATTTAATTATTGTGATATTACTTATTCTTATTCGCCTTACGGCTGTGTTACGACCGGAAAACCAATTCGGCGCACATTCGGTGAATGTGAAGATTGTATATAAAATCACACAAGTAAATATAAAGCAATAAGATCCAGCTATGACCGTAGTAGGCAATTTATTTCACCATCATCTATTTATATTTACAAATTTGTTGTTTCCATTCTATAACAGCGATATTAAATGTTTCAAATATATTCTTCTAATTTAATATATTGTATGTATTAAAATCGATATGCAATTTACTCTGTGCGTTTATTTTCGCGTTTCGCATCTCTCGGACTGTTCCGTTATTCTCCACCGAGCCAAACGTCTACGATATGTGTGATCAACGAAAAAACGCGGATTACGTCGTAACGTCAAAGATTCCAGACGCGGCAGGGAGAAAAATGCGCTGCCCGCGAGGGCGAATAAGCAAAACTTACGATACACACGTGTACATACATACGCGATACTCGAGGATGGAGAAAGTTCCGTGGCGCGTGCAGGAACTGCACGCTCGCGTATGCATTTTTGCAATCGTCGAATATCGCACGATTTCACGTAATGCATATATGCCACAGCCGATATATACTCGGCGATATTCGCGCTGCATCCGCTCAGATGTGTTCGGCGGAGAATTATTGCCGTGGAAGAGGAAAGATCGACCGACATTCCTGATTTCACCGTCGAGTTGACAGCCAAGTGCTTTCTAGGATGTCCTTGCGATATATGTGCGACAGATATGAGCTGAGGATAGGTATATGTTGCGCGTCGTTATAATCTTTTGTGTCGAAACCACGAATTTCTTATCGAAACTCGAATTTTCTATTCGAATTTGAATTAGGAATTTTTTTCTAGTCACGCTCTGTATAATATATTATATAATTTCTATTTCTTAATTATGTAACACAATTGAAATATAAGTACTCTCTGTTTCCCTTTCGTCAACGTCGACATTTTAGGAGATACCCAGTCAAATTTGCATTTCATGAGATGCACTTCCGCAACGTGCCTCGTGTCACGTAGATATATTAGAGAAGCCCAGAGGTATTTCCGGCGTATATGCGCACATGCGATTAAGTTCTCAATGAGGTTCATACAGTGAAACGGAAAGAGACGTATATATGTGTATATATAGTAAACGACATTGCAGAGTAAGATACATGAATCGTATATGTGCCTACTCCATAAATATATAATACATCATCCATTCTATTCGTATCCGTTTAGAATTTAAAATCTAGGACTCAAATGCGAAACGCATAACACTTTCTGAAAAATTCTCTCTCATAGATAAAATATATAAAGCAAAACATAAATGGATAACACGATTCAACGTGCCACGCTATTATAACAATCTAATATTAATAACTGCAGAAAATGCGATTTAATGACCAGATATTAAGGTTTATTATCGCGGATATCTGCTACGTTAAACGTGCAACTAATTGGTAATGGAACGTCATTAACTTTAGCCTTTATTTCCTCCATCCGGCATAATAATCCTTCCGTTTCTAATAAACAGCCATTCGCATCGTGAAGAGGTGTTATCGACAGCACATTATTCACACGACCTCTCTTTCTCTCTGTTTCTCTAGAGAGTTATATTTTTGTAACTATGTACGGAGTTTACATCCTATTGCCGACTTGTGCCCGCCCGTTACGTACAACTACGCTACGTCTGTGTTCCATGCTCCGTTATGACTTCTGCTTCCGCGACTTTTTATTCGAGTCAGCGTCGAGTCGGAAACTATAATCGGGAGAACGCCGCTCGCCGCTCGTTGCGCAGGGCATCCAAATGACGATGCATTCTCTTACGCTTTAAGAGAATGCTCTTCTGGTCTTTTCTGGTATTTTCAGCGGAGATCGGTCCTGTCAAGCTTCTTACATTCGACATTTATAGATTGGTCGTACATGGCACGCAGGACGCACACGTGCTGATCGCCAACGTGGTTGGATCGCTTCATTTAAACGCTCCTGCTATATCGCAGGTGTTGTATTACATTGTCCACGTACAAGCGAGTAACGAGAGGCCGACGGATGGATATCGGATGTTGCGCGACATAAGGTGCGACGTTACGAGGGCTTGTATTCATTTTTCGAAGAGGCTACTTCGATAAGTATCGGCTATCTTGACTCGAGCACTTTGCTGCTCCTTTCTATCAGCGCGCAGCGCGCAGCGTGATGAAAGCATCAGTGCAACAATTTCGATAAATACATATTCGAGCAGATTATCATTTCATTTTGTTCT
Source organism: Solenopsis fugax (assembly GCA_003595255.1). Taxonomy (NCBI): domain Eukaryota; kingdom Metazoa; phylum Arthropoda; class Insecta; order Hymenoptera; family Formicidae; genus Solenopsis; species Solenopsis fugax. Next base: position 22,757 of record QKQZ01048123.1, read on the forward strand.
CTTTACACGAAGATCTCGTGTTCTCAGCATGAAAGTAGGTCTTAAGAATCAAAAAAATAAATAAATAAATAACACGATCTTATTTCTCACTTCAACAGAACCTCAAGTACCTCAACGTGAATGGAAATAATTTTAATTTTTTATGTAATTTTACGCTTCATCCGTCAGTGAGATATACATAAAAGAAAAACAGAAGATATAGCAATAGAGTAATAAAAGATGTTGACTCCATACATTTGTCATAGCATTTCGCGTTTCGCAGTTCTGAGACACCTTCCGCGTATTTTTGCAAATGTAAAAGTATCTGTAACTTAACCTGTTACTTAATACAGCTTACATTCTCGCAGCCAAAGATAGTCGTATGAAGGAGATCAAAATGCTAATAACGTGCCCGTTACGCTTTCCACGTTTATATCCCTTTTTATATTACCATAAAACGTCGAAGGTAGGCATTTTGAAGATTTCGCGTAATAGTGCAACCCGTGTCGTAATACCGTGCGTTTTCACGCGCGACGTAATTTTCGGAACGATTAAAGTCTTGTTACCTTACTCGTTCACGCCCCTTAGGAGCGCACATGCTACGAGCGTGCATGCGGTTCTAAAAAAGGTACGAAAAAAATGTCGTAAGATAGTAATTTGCCCAACGCAACAAACTTTATGCCGCAATGCTTTCAGTTCCGCCGAGGGATTTTCGCCGGAAAATCAATGGTAATTTTGAGAGAAGAAGAGAAAGGCGGCAAAGCGAAAATAAAAATGAGAGACTCCTGGTCTCATTGTTGAAGCTGGAATACTTCGTATTTCGTTAAAACGTCGATAATTGGGTTTACTGCCGTGTTTTATATCTCTGGTACAGAATGCCCGACGCGTACTTCCTGTCCGGAAGACCCTTCATCCGCTATCGTATCTTGTGACTCATGTGTAGAGACTGCTCGTAATAAATACTGCTTCCATAACGTTAATCCATTATGAACAAAAACCATATGTATTTAATATAAGCAATAAATCCTTTACAGTTTTTTCAGGGGGGAATGGGTCTAATATGTGGATGCAAATCAGCATCAATCGTTATTAAATTGATTTCAATTTAATTAATGTGGTATTACTTATTCTTATTCGTCTTAAAGCTGTGTTATGACCGGAAAAACAATTCGGCGCGCAGTCGGGTGAATTGGAAATAGGTATATAAAATCACACAAGTAAAAAATAAAGCACTTAGATCTAGCTATGACCGTAGAAGGCTTTCTTGTTCAATTTGTATGTACCATATTTATTTTTCAAAAATGTTATTACCGATAATATACACGGTTTTAGAAAAATAGAGAGACATTCAATAAATCGCGTTGTATAATCGATAGGAAAATGATTCCTCATAAAAGAGCTTTGAATCGACGATTCAAATGCTAAGCGCTTTTGAAGTATGTAAATGCATAAAATTACACAAACGTATTGTGAAAGTATGACAGTTCTCTTAACTGCCAGCTTCTTTTTCTCTTAACGCTACTACCAGGTAGTTGCGGTTAGATGACCCCGCTTTCAAAGAGAAAAGCCCATCAAAGATTTACAATAGAAAATGATGGCGTATTCCACGTCACTACTATTTCTGACATCCATGTTCAAAGGTCTTCCTTCTTCCTCACCTTATAATACATTTGAATAGCATTGTCACGTAAAAATTCTCATTATTCACGGCGAATTTTTCCATGAAATTCCATTTTGAATAAAACTGGAAATCCAGAGATTTTAAAGCTTTTTCTCAAATAAATAAGAATAAAGTATAGTGAAAATAGTGTTCATTATTTAAATATTATTACAGCAATGATTTTGTTTTTCAACGAACACACAGTCGACGAATAGGATCTCTTACGTCAATCTAAATAACATTTTTTTTCCTTTTCTGCACCTGCTGTTGCTAAACAAGCTAGATAATCCACGTCCCGAGTAAGGGAATATATACAAACAATGAAGTATTTACGATAGAAGATAAAGGCGTATATCACGTCATTATCACCGTCCAAGGAGCGAAGCCCTTCCGTCTCCTCTCATCCTCTCTTCTTACGGCGCATCTGGATTCGCACAGTGCAGCACGACGCGCGGCGCGGCGCGGCGCGACGGATATAATCGTATAAGGTAGAGGGTAGTCCGACGCCTTAGATGGCTTGAAATACAACAGCAGGCCAGATTCTCTCGTTGCAAGTCGCTTGGTCAAGTCTAGGCAAAAACTAGGATAGGCTTAGATGGCTCCCCGTACCTCGGCCAACGACGGCGGCGCATAGAAAAACGCAGCGGTCACGCGGTGAAGGGAAAGAGGAAGAGAGAGAGAGAGAGAGAGAGAGAGAGAGAGAGAGAGAGAGAGAGAGAGAGAG
>QKQZ01048137.1:0-39035 GCA_003595255.1 Solenopsis fugax
GACCCTTCACCATTGGATGACGCATCCTCCAATGACCGGTCGGCGCGGCGATTACGTCACTCCGGGGGTATTATTGACGCCGGACGTGTGCAACGGCGTCGCACTGCCGCGTTTCTCCGGGGGGCATCCCTCCGCGTCTTACGACCCCGTGGGGTCGTCCTAAGGGTAGTTGCGTAATGACCGCTGCGAGATCGTCGGCGAATTTAACCCTTTTAGGGGAGAAAACTTCACCTGACACCCCGATGAACTAGATGTGTTTTTCCTCGGCAAGAATTAAATCCTGTTCGCGGTCGGCGACATACGTACTTTGCTTTGAAAATGGATTATCCTTCTGAATCGATCTGACTTGGAACGAAGATGAATCCCGCAGGGATGCAGGGAGGAAGAATGTTATTACAGATGTAGGAGAAGAGAGGAAGCCCATACGTCTCTCGCACGGCATTTATCTACAAGATACGAAAAAAGAATTACATAAAGGAAAATATTTTTTTGTTCGTTTGACTTTTCTAGAAAATATCGAGGTCTTGTGAATATCTAAAAGATATTGAAGGTATCTTCAAGATATTTCTAGAAGAACTGAAAGTCGTGTAGAAAGATTTTGTAGAATTTCTAAAAGATATCTGTAGACATCTGGACAGCTTAAAAATGGTTTTGAAATATTTGTCGCAAAAGATTTTAGATTTCTAAACGATACCTTCAAAACATCTCCAGATATCTAAATAATATCTCAAAATGTTGAATAAAATATCTTTACTAAGATTGCTAAAAGATATATTTTTAAAACTTTTCAAAAAAATGCAAGACATCTCAAGAAATCTAAATCTAATTAGATATCTCTTGCTACGTCTTGAAATCCCAGACAACGCCTATGTCTAAAAGATATCGTTTTAGATATTTTATGAGACAAATATCTTAAAGATATTTCAAAGACATAGCAAGAGATATCTTTTACACTGAAAAAAGTTTTTTATGTTGAGTAAATATATTTATTTTAATATCATTTCCTTGATTTAAATATAAGCTAGTGTAAAATAATTTATTTTTAAACTGGGAAATATTTTTCTAAATCAAGAAAATGATTAAAATAATTTATTTGAACATAAAATTTTTTTCTCAGTGTAGAAATCTGAAAGATGTCTTTTTGCTTATGCGCGTTTGGTTTAAAAGTTTCGAGTGCACGTACGTGATCTGCAAAGACGATAATAGTTCACATCTCGCGAGGAACTCATCCCACATTCGTGAGTTCCAGCGGGAACGAGATTATTGGAGCAAAGTGGCGCAATACGGAACACGCATTGCCGTGTTTTGGCCTTCTGCGTTTTCTCGCTCAATTTCAGGAATGCGATCTTTATGTCGTCCGGCGAGCGTGCCGCGCAAACAAACCGGGACACGTTTCGCACACGTAGCGCATTCTCTTGCGAACGTATAGGAGGGACGGATGAGCGCTCTCCCATCTCCCGTCGAAATTAAAGTCGAGGGCGAAAATTAGCATCGTCGTGCGGACGAAGACTCCTGCCGAGCGATCGATATCTCATCCATTTCCGACGATCGAACTGCGCCGCCGATTAAAATCCGATTCCTCTTTCAGCCACGAAGTCATCAATACGTTGAAGAATACCTAAAAACGACCTCTGATTATTTAATCGGCAATTGCACAGTTAAATATATTAGAGAATCAAATTTAAACCAATTCCTTGAGTTAAATAACATTTTGTTATTTTTAACGCAAAATATGTAGTTAAAAGAACAGCCTCATCTAATCGACCCATTTCTGTGGTTGAATTATTGCTTAGGTTCAAAGTAAGTAGGTCCGTATTAACGTATGCACTTAGTAAATAATAAATTACATTTGTAAATAAGTTAACATTTTTAAAGTTAAATTGCTTAATCTCATTGCTTTAGTTAAATTGACGACATATTGAGGAAAAGAAACGGCGATCTAGCAATAATTAAATATAACTAGAATTGGGTGTAATTCGACACTATGAATTTAACAGTGTAATTCAATCCCGGGAAAATCCGGGTTAAAGCAAAGTTTCTCTCTATCTATATAATTTTTTGGTTTTATTAATCCTGTTAGTATTTTCTTCTCTCTCCCTCTCGTTTTAGCTTTTGACGTATTATATTGATTTCTAATCTTTTCTCCTACTATTAAAAAAATAATTTATTTTATATTAATAAAATAATACAAGTGTACTTGATAAGTGTTACTTAATTTCTACATTAGATTCTGCCAATGTAGATTAACTTTAATATCGATTTAATTTATTTACTGTTTTTCTTCTCGCTCTTGAATTAATGTTAATCTACATTGGTAGAAACGGATCCCCCTAATTCTCTTTACTGAGTAGATCATTCCATTCTTCTTCTCTCCAGTTATTTGTTTTGAGGCAGTTAATATCTGCGATGACACTACAAATCCGTATTACATCCGGAGATTCCATATGTAAAAATTTTGACCCTACAAAGCAGATTTGACCCTCGTCAAAACCGAGAATGACTCGAGAGGAAGGAAACAACCGTCGCGCTATCGTCTCGTCCATAATCTCGTGATATCCTAGAAGATGAGCGATATTTCGACACGTTTATCCGCGTACAGGAGATTCGTCATTACGCCATTGATCGGCGAGCATTTAAATGCGATGCGTTTCAAAGATGAGGAGTCAATTGTCACGCGCGATATCGATCTCGCTCGCACTGCTCCAGTTTCGTCGGTCGGTGTTGTATGTAATTGTCGTTGACGGATAAACGCAGCACAGATTGAAAATGATGAACGGACCAGCCTTCGGGACATTAGCCGGAGGAGGGGAAGGGCGGCTCCCCTGAATTAACGCGGCGTGTCGGACTTCCGTTGTGGCAAATTGGTGAACGTTCTCCGGCGACTTACGAAAGATTGAATAAAGGGATGGTGGCGTCACCGACTCGGAATTCGGATCTCTGAGGTCCTCAAGTGTATAGTGGTAGTAATAATAGTCCTCGACGCTATCTCCTCTCTTTCTCTCGCCTTTTTATCTTTAGTCGCCCGCGCAAGTCGATATTAATTTCGGATTCGTTGATTTTCTAGAAAAAAAAAGCGTAATTACCTGAGTGCGATACGAGGGGAAAGGTGTATATTCCGGCTGGCTGGAAACTGGCTCGAAATCCTGCGGCAGACAAGACGTATTAAAATAATCTATCTTAGTACAATATCCCCTGATCTAATATTTTTATACATACCATGAAATAATATGTAATTGCGTTTATCACGATTAGATTGACGAGTGGACTCTTACGCTTCGCTGTCAATGACAATAACACCATTAATTCTCGTCATCATTTTCTATTTTCCCGCTGAGGCTGCGGTCCGTATTCTATAGCGAATTCGATTGGATGCATATTAAAGCCGTCGTGCACAAATCGATGTACGCATTTAATAGATATACAGAGTTGCGTAAGTTAATATATTTTTTAACTAAATTAAGTTGAAATTAAGGAGGGGATCTATAAAATTAATTTAGTTACGTTAAAAGTTACATGAACGAAAATTAACTAGTTAAGCGTTACGTTAATATTAAATTAATTTAAATTAAATTAAAAGTTAATTTTAAAAAGCATTATACATATTAAATTAGAAATTTGTAAATTTTTAAAGTTAAATTACTCAAAACAATTATAATATGGATTGTCAAACAAATTTAATATAAATAGCAAAGAAATATTATTTTTTATGTGGGAATGAATTTTTTCTTTTATAATTTTTTTTCTTTTATATAAATAAATTTTTAGGAAAAAAGTTAATAAATTAAAGTTTATGTGTTTCAAAACTAAAGTTAAAAGTTAAATCATTTAAAATTAACTAAGTTAAGTTAAAAGTTATTAACTTTTTAGCTTTTTATTATTTAACTTTTAACTTTTTAATTACTAAGTTACTATTGGATCTTGGATACATGTATAAACAGATTAAACAAAAAAAGGGAAAATCCGCAATATAAGTACTTTATTGCTGTTGATAAAATGTATTTTATCATTCAAGATATTTGCATTTTATTTTTACACTTAGATTGGATCAATGACAACAGCTTTAATATGCACCAGTGCGCACTGGTACCGTCCAATCAAGTTTGCTAATAATCGGTTCTTATATTTATAAGACCGTCTCAAGATGTCATAAACCAATCACTCATCATATTATTCCAGACGATCTTGAATATGAGACCGGATTTTATGAATACCGGACCTATAACTTAACGTTTGCTTACCCTTTGTCAACTTTCTCTCCCCTAAAGTTCTCAGATTACTTTATTACGTCTGGAAAGAGAGTGCTACGTTTTCGGCTTATTTTTGTTCTGATATAACCGCGCCCAATCTTCTCTCCGCCGAGATAAACTGACGCCGTTCTTGTTGACAGGACTCGAGGCGCTGGAAAAGGCTCTTTACTGCTGGGAGGATGCTCTGACCGCGTTCAGCTCGACCCTCGGCAACGACATCCTGGCTCTACCGTCGAAGGCCGATGCGGCGTTCACTCGCGACGTGCAGGAGCTGCTCGACATGGGCTACCAGATCCAGAATCACGCAGAGCTGCTCTTCCTCGATCAAGTACGGCGCCTCTCTCTCTCTCTGTATCTCGATCTCTCAGTATTTCTCATCTCGATCGTGATCGGGAAATCCATGAAATTAATTCGTTGACTCGGCGTGACCACGAGATTCGGTCCTCGGATACGAAGACGACGAGACCACCTCCCCTTCGTCCGTTCCTTTGCGAGAGCGGACGATCACCCGATGCCATTCCATTCCGTTGCATTCATCATCAATTGCCCTTGCACCGGTCCGCTAAAAAAATGCGGGGAATTAATCCAATTTAAATGACGACCGCATCGGGGGTAATTAGCGCAACGAGTCACTTGACCTGACGCCAGCCGACCGGGAATTATTGTTGCGGTACGTTAATGGCATAGGAAGTGCACGACTTTCTCCGGGAACAATCTGAGTTTTTTCGAAACGCAATACATCAGGGATCGGACGTACGTTGTATCGCGAGAGCTCTGCGATATCCGTTTACTTCCCCGTTGCGCGTAGCTCCTCCGCCCTTCATTTATTCATTTACTATCTTTTTCTTGTCCGCAGCACTCCATTTTATTCCGCAACGACAGCGAGGAGAGCCTCGACAAACCTTCCAACATTGGGATGCGGATGTCTGGCTTCAGAGATAGAGCCGACGCCGCATCGTCACCCGAATCGTTCGAATCTGCACGTGACGGGGTGAGCTATGCACGGGACAGATAATTATCATCTGTTCGTATTGCGCGATTATGGAACATTGATGTAAATCGAACAAGTGCAGTCACTCTTGATAATCGATCTGTTTTTTTAATAATATCTATTTCGCATTCGTTTTCACAACTACAGGGCTATTCCTCCGATAATTCTTTCGATACTGAAGAAAAGAAATGAAAGAATTAGCTTGCAATATTAAAATTATTTCAGGTTGCAGATCTACGCGAATTTGAAGAATTCTCAGAACTATTCCCACACTTTGAGAAACAAAAGCTTTATCATGCTGCTCTTAAACAGTATGAGGATAAAGGCATTCCTTGCAGGTATATATAGACAGATTCAGTTTGTATCTGTGCATTTCTACATGTAGACAGTAGTGTTCTATAAAATATAGAATTACATATTCTTACAGGAGACTACACACGGAACTTGTAAAGTGCGGATCAGACGTGGAATATTTAGCAAAGGTGCACTGTCTGCGTCAGGCCTATACGAAATTATTTAATTTACCCACTGCAACGGCATATATAGTGGACGTGGGTCGTCAAGTCATTAGCGATTTAATTATGTACGCGGATAGGGTAAGAAAATATTAATCGAGTAAATAAGCACAATAGAAACGTTGAAGATTAATCGTTCAACATTGAGGAAAGAAATCTCTGTCGCAGGATCCGAAGGATTATTTGACGTATTATGAGCGCATGATGGAGTTCCTACAAGAGCCACTCAATCATACCGTCATGGAGGAGGAATTGACCGCCCGAGGTGTTATGTGCATGAACTTCTACGACGTTCTCATTGACTTCATACTCCTAGACGCGTTCGAGGACGTGGAGAAACCGCCGCCGCCCGTGAAAGCTATAGTTCAGAATAGATGGGTGTCCGCCAGTTTCAGGGAAACTGTACGTATGCGATAATTAATTTTCTACTATGCCGCTTTCGATATTTATCTAATCGTTGTTTACCTTCGGAAGGCGATAGGAACGGCGCTCTGGTCGCTCCTTGCGGGCAAAAAAAAAATGCTGAAATACCAGGAAGGCTTCTTGGCGCACTTCTATTCCATCTCCGAGCAAATCTCACCAATGTTCATTTGGGGATTCTTGGGTTCAGAAGAGAGCCTACGTTCCACTTGCCATTACTTTAGGGAACAAGTGATCGAATTTCTTGTAGATATATTTAATTTCTTCAAAGTACGATATACCACTGTCGACGAACTTGCCGCAGATATTCTCAGGGAAATGAAATTAAGAGTCGACAATATAAATCAAAGACTGTCGTTAGAAGGTTGTTAGCCAATGAAATGCGTTTAGGTAATTATCTTAATACAATATGTTGAACGGGCTTGATATTGCAAATTGCATATATTATAATTGCATAATGTATGCGTGTTCAACATCTATGTAAAAGAGAATGTTAAGATCAATATTAATGAAATTAAGTCATATCTGATAAGTTGGGTAAATGGTGTAATGTTATCACATATTTTAATTTCCATTACCACGCCCATGAGTAATTGCAGCAAGTCTGTGAAATTATTTTGCGAAGTAATAAAGACATTGCATACCCCTGTTACCACTAATTAGAAGTCTCATATGTTGAGTTTCATATACAACATTTGAATGTATTAAAATTATATCAATCTTGAATAAACGCTAACAATCTCTATTGTCCAGTTATCCTAAAGATAATGGAATATCGTCCAATATAAATTTTATATAAATGAATATCAAATTTATAGGTTGGACTTTATTCATAAAGCTTGAGAAATTCTATAAATGCATTGTGCACACATATGATGAACACATGATGTTATTTTGACATAATGAGTAAACTTCATTATTAATCATTATATGATACAAATTTTGTAGATATTCTATAAATCATGTTGCAAAATATGTAAAATATTGTGACTGTTGCTATCCTGTTTATTATTTATTAATATAAAATGCATTTTTCTAATTTTTTTTAAATTTTATTATACACAAACATTGTCTTTCTAATACCTTACTTCTCATATTATTGTAAAATGATACCTCAATGATATCTTTTTGTATTGTTTCAAGGATTATTGTGTATAACATTTTAATAAAATCGACATTTTACAGTTAGTTGTGATTTGTGTGATAAAACGTAGAAGCATTTAAATGAATTCGTTACGTAATATATCGTCGTTCCTTATATAAATCCAGATACAAATAAGATAACGTACATTTCCTTACAATTAATCGAAAAAAATTGTTTATAAGTTTTTTGAACAAATTTTCTCCCCAGGGTTATTGTCTTGATTTTATTAGATAATTAGTTTTAGCAAGATGGACTAATCTTGATGAAAGAACATAATCGCCAAGTGAATTTTATTGTTAATTATTGTCAAAATATTTGTAGTAAAATATAAATTATATACATCGCAGTTGAATAGCAATTCAAGATCAATGCCAAAGATATATTTATAAAATGTACTTATAATTAAATACATCCTAAAAGTCAGTCAGTTTAGTGACATTCCACATACAATAATAAGCTATATACATAGAATGTATATATAAGATATACATTTTATAGATATCTTTGGATTTTATTTGTTGCACGATATTTTGATGAAAATACATTGAATTATATTTATCGGAAAGAAGTATAGGATATTTACACTGCGCGGGAATTTAAGCAAGTCAGAAAAAATAGGAGCGAAGATAACTTGCTTGCAATCGCTTTGTTATATGCCTTTATGTTATGTTAGTATTATGTTGTAATTTTAGTTTTTTTACTCTTAATATTAACGAAAGCATTGAATCAAGTTGAATCAATTTGTCAATGTTATGGCGCAACAATATATTATAATTTACATAAAATGTTTATATGTACCCTCTTTGTAGCAAGTGTAAAAGATTTATTATTTCATGATATATAAGTGTAGAGAGAGATAGTAAATTTTGGAGTACACAAAAATACAAATGCTTAGCTCTTGTATTCTTTGTCCAATTTGATTGCCTCACTCATGAGTAGCCATAAATTTCACCATTTTTTATATATGGCAAAAATGCAAGGGTTTTTAAAGTATTTTTTCAAATAAGAAAATAAATATTTCTAATTTTTTTTTATAGTACACAGTATACATTTTTATTGGTACAATTCATTTCCCTTAAATGTATAATAATACTTGATAAAAGTATTAAGTTTTTGTTTGGTGCGACGTATATATCGGAATTACCCATGTGTGATGATGACGCATTAATTTCATGACATTTCTTTTTGATACAATTTTGTAAATGATAATTCTTCAATGTGTTTATTTTATAACCCTAACTTTTGTAATGTGTGAAAATTAAATAAAAATTATATACTTGTTCTAAACTACTGCTTCATTTCAGTATCAAGAAGTTTGGTATTAAAAATCAATGAGTCTACTTTCATTGATAAAGGCATATCATACTTGTAAAAATTGCTGCCAACTGTACTTCTCATCTTTTATTTGGTACAAAAATGCTTTTTTTCATTTTTGTTAAAAAATTTTTCAAAATATACTTTAGTACTAAAGTAATAAAAAGTAAAAAAATGACTATTATTGTTTTATAATTTGAAATACTAATTGTCTATGTTATTAAAATTTTAAACTAAAAAACAATACAAATTTTTATTATAAATGTTAAACAATATATTTGATATTCTATGTATCTAAGTATATAACTTTTATTATATAATTATATACAAGACTTTATATACTTGTATATAATTATATATTTGTATTATATAATTATGTACAAGTGCTATATAAGAAGTATTTTAACCATAATTGAAAATGTTGTCATTGAATTGCTCATCTTCAGATTCCTCCTCATCGCTGGATGGCACAACAGGCATTATATTTACTATATTATTCTCTCGTTTATACCTTGCAAATCTACCTACTGTAAAATAAGAGAAAACATATGAATAAAATCTAAGAAATAAAAAAACTATAGCTTTTAATTTAAAAACTCTGAACATTGGCATTTTTAATTTGTAAATAACAACTGTGCTATGATACAAGTATAAAAATAGCTGTCTTACTGTCATAATTCCTATTAGTGTGATTTAATAGTGTAGTATCTTCTATATGTTCTGGATCATACGAAATAAGAGGATCTCTTTCTTTGGACATGATCAATCTCAACCATGAATACCCTGTTGAACCAACATAAGATATAAGTCTGTTGTTTTTCAAGGATAAGTAAATTTATAACAGAGAAAATTACTGTACATTTCAATGCCTTTGCAAGGTAGATCTTAATCTCCCTCCCGACATTTTTGTGCATCGTTTTCTTTATTGCTACTGCTCCATATAAGTGCAGAATAAGGTAGTATTGTTTGCCGTTCGTCTCTGTGCTGTGATGACACTTGAGATTAGATTGATTCACATGCATATTACCTCTTTTACTTTGTCACATACATCTAAATACCTAAAGTGTAAACAATCGTTCTTGGGCAATCGTTCGACCCGGAGGTAGTAATCGGTCACATCGGGCAACTGAATACTAATAACGACTCTGATATCCGTCTGATACCACTTGACTGTTGGAGTAAGATAGTTGGAAACAAGCTCTGGGCATGTCATGTTTAAATAATTTTCTTGTTGAGAGTGGCTCGTTTAAGTTCCGTTTCTTGTAAAAAAATACGTTAAAAAAATACGGTAGTCTGGCAGGAGCTAATGTTACAACTTTGAAACGGATTTTTCTTCTTTGATCTTTGGATTTTGGAATTGAAACAGGTTTTTTTCTTTTATGTTTATAGGTATACGCTCAACAAGTTTAAGTTAGGTTAATTTAACAATTCAGAGTCAGAGCAATTATTTGATGCTTAAAGAAGTGTCTATAGTGCAGTCGTATTGGTCGTTGCAACGAATCAAAGAGAAGAAAATTATGATTTTTTTTTTATTATTGATCCATTTTGGTGTCAGAGAAACCTTAAATCAGCCATCCCGGCTTTTTTCGTGATACCACGTGTGCGTAACTCCCGTTGACTTCCGTACTGTGCTTCACTGTGCATGTTGTGCAGTGTGCTCCCACGATTTAGCTTTAGCTGACACGATATTTTTCGAGACGCCATACGCCATCTCTACAATGTGGACATACACTACGATGCCAACGTACAATACAGGTAAGCACGTTACCCGCGACTATTGGCACACCTGGCAAAAAGAGCGCCAAGCGCGCGTACATGATCTTCAAATCGTTCCCGTCCTAACGGTTTTCGCGGGACTGACTGATTCGTCTCGTCGCACTGTACCGACAATAATTTACGCGAACGCAATGGAGACGAGGCGCGAATACTGATTTGTAGGGGCGAATACAAGTACAAATTGACTCACCGTTCGCCACTGGTCGCTCCGTCCAGCTCTGTCTCGGCCGCAGCTCCCGAGATCCAAGATCCTCCTCACGACGATCCTCCTCCTCTTGATTCACACTTGGCACAAACGCGCGACAATTCGCTTTCACGGCACTCTTGGCACTCACGCGCGTCGGAAACTCGGGATACGAGGCAACGGAGAACATGCGAAACATGAGTGACGCGACGTGTCTTCGCACCATCGTGTCCGACGCGACGGTTGAAACACGACGGCCACGCGAAGGCGGCACGCAGTTGGCACGAACGCCCGACACTCCACTTCACTTTCGACACTCTCGAAACACTCGCTCGCATTAAAAACTCGTACGGGATGGGACGACAAAGATGCGAGTTGAAATGCGCCGCGACGCGTCCACGATTTCTTCACGCCATCCAGCTCGATTAACCGACGACCGTTGCCTTTTGAGCGGAATGAAGTCAATATGGCGGCTGCGCAGGCGTATAATGCGCGCGTCAAACGTTCGAGAATCGAATGCAAAAGAATCGATTCTTCATAAGGTCGATTCAAGATCGGCATCCTGTATTTATTAGGTTAGAACGTCGACGAATTTGTAATGATTTGCGACGAGTCACATGGATTCACAGACAGTTACAGATCGACAAGAGAATATGATGAGCGACGTGAATTCAAAAGATGTCAACAAATGTGTGCTGAAACTGATAAAAAATATTCACTATGAGTAAGATAATTTTCACCGAACTTCCAAGAAAATAGAAAAGAGAGACTAATATAGATAACTTTGCAGAGAAATCAAAGGCACTTATAATATTGTAATGGCCACGCTTTCGGTACTCAAGGAAATTGTCAATAATACAGAATGGAATACAGCGAAGTATGAATTGCTTTAATTATTCAAAACTTACATCCGTTTTAGCAACGTGCTGTAATGACGTGTACAGAACACGTGTTTATTTTGCGGAGATGGACAACACTATTTGTTTCAATATTGACTTCTGCATTAACTTATATTATTAATTTTCGTCATTTTTGACTTGATTTTTCAGAGATTTGATGGACGTTATTACATTAAATGGAAAGTATCTGGTTAAAATGCTTCCCCTTCAAACTTGTATCGGAAATATAGTAAGAAGGGTATTGCAAATTATTAGGGAAGAATATATCTCGGAATTGAAGAACGAGACAGATGAGACCCAAGAGTCCTTGCACAAAATTCTCACTGCTGAGAATAACCAACAGATAGACTTCAATGTTTCAATACCTAACCTCAAAGCCTCTCTGATCGAACATATTACTGAATTTGAAACTGAGTTGGAAACATGGTAAGTTACGATCATACATGTGATACAAAAATGATATAATTTAGAAAATGCGGTCAACTTGACGCTATAAATGCTCTGAAGCATTTGATCAATCACAACAAAAAATTTTACAAATCAGCTATTAAAAGGATGTTTAAAAATATTTGTAGCATTATCTTGACAATACCCATAGTGCAATAGTTAAATGCAACTTTTGGTTTGATGAACTGTTTCTTATCATTATAATTTTTGAATAGAATTTTCTAACATATTCTATGTTGCACCAATTTTAAGTGACTTCCATCATGTGGTGTGAGTCATTGATGACTATGATATTTTTGTTTGTGTTTATTATACTTGTTAAAAGTAAACAAAGTGGTTGTTAAAAGGTATGATAGTTAAAAGCTACAAAATTATTGTAAAGAGGAAAGCCTAATGTATTAATATTGCATCATATATCATAATTATGCATCCATGCACGATATCGAAAATTACTTTGTAATATTTCTTTTATATAGCCAAAATATCAAGTTGCCTAAACGAACAATTCATTATGGGTCCCCAGGGATCTACACAGTATGAAATGTGTTAACAGCTTTTTGAAATACATTTCTTAATAGCTCTTTGAACAAATATGTTTGCAGTTCGGAAAACATCACAAAACAAGCGTCTAAGCATATACACTCAAATGAAATTATAATGACCATCGGTAAATCAAAGTTGGTTGAGGAATTTTTCAAAGAAGCCGCCGCTAGTAGAGCCTTCGACGTTATAATAGCCGAGGGCGGACCATCTTTAAGCGTAAGTATACACCTAGCTTCAAGATTCTTTTAAATTATAGAATATTAGGCGAAATACAAAAGTATTAAGAAAGTAATAGTTATGGCTACCTGAGAAGGGAAAGACCTTGATTTGAGTCTCAGCAGTGTCTAGAAGCGCTTTAATATTCTTTTGTGTTGTCACCTACAAAATAAAACAGATGAATACGAAAGGGAAAAATTTGCAAATGATTGATAGGGCCAAGAAATGGCAGTGAACTTGGCCAAGGCGAATATAAAGACCACCCTGATATCGGATGTGGCGATCTTCGCAATGATGTCCCGCGTCAACAAAGTCATTATTGGCACTCACACTGTCTTAGCGAATGGCGGACTTCGGGCGATATCGGGTGCACATACCGTCGCGCAAGCCGCCAAGCACTATTCCGTTCCAGTGATGGTTTTGCTGCCGCTCTACAAGCTGGCGCCTCTTTATCATTGCTCAAGCAAGCAGAATGGTTTCAATTCTCTCGTTTCGCCGATGCACGGTGTAATCGACAGCACCAACGCACCATTGCTAGAACGGATACAGACATACAATCCCATGTTCGATTACGTTCCACCAGAACTCGTGACGTTATTCATTTCGAACACGTAAGATAAGCAAGACTACTAATTATATTAAATTAGTATTAAAATAGAGTAACAACAAATATGTTTATTTTCTTTTTCAGAGGTGGAAATGCACCGTCTTATGTATACAGATTGCTTAGTGAATTATACGATCCTGACGATTACGAATTATAAGTAATTATATATATTAACTATTCACGTTTCTTACAATACAGTTTTTAAGTAAATATACCACATGTAAATATGTTTATATATAAAGTAAATATAAATGAACATTTATTTTTAATATATATGAAAGAGAATTTGTAGTATACCAGACATAAACTAATTAGAGCATCACAACGATTTATTTACAAATGATAATTTAAATATGACACAAATTCCCGAAATAGGAATTAAGTAAATTATCATTCATACTCCTTCACTTAATTTCAATTTTTTAATCAACTTCACAAAACCGAGATACATATGGGATAACAGTCAGGGATTGAACCTGGAAATATAAGTTGACCGCTTTTGCAAGGAATTGTATGTCGTCCCAAAAATTATAAATTATATACAAAAATGATCCCTTGTTTCTTAAAATGCTATACGTATGGGTTCCAATTACTGCCATCCTCTGGCTGTAAAGAGTTTGTTACCAGTAAGATGACATCAACAATCCACCACACACCCATGCCACCCAGCGTCAATAGTTTGCCCACCGCTGTTCCGGTCTGTCCAAGGCAGAAACGATCCATGCCAAGGAAACCCAGCAGAATACTGTACAGGAGAGTCGTCGCGAAGTAATGATCACTGTACTTTATACACGGTATTCCTTCACGAAAGAATGTCCTTGGTCCAAAACACTCGATGTCCGGTAGAACTGTACAAGACACCTTAGTCTTCTCCACATCTTCATAGCGAGAGCCTCCAAACTGTCAATTCGCCAACCACAATTAATATCTGAATTTGTCACAGCTATAATTGTTAAGCAATGTTATAAAAATAAAACTTTTGTCATTTTTCTGGTAAAAATTTTCGCCGTACCTTGACGCAACCGAAGCCTGTCTCCTCCTTGGCAGTCTTGTTTCCCTTGTGATCAACGGGGTCCTCGCACTCTACGAACTCCTTAGGTCTACAAGAAAAAGCCATTATGTACATATTTCTTTGGAGATATTACATTGTCGGAGGTGTCAGTGCGATTACCCACAGGAATTTACACATCACCAGCGGACCATCGGGCCTGTACTCCGGCTGCGGTTCGGCGCTTTTGTTCGCAAGCACCAAACATTCGTTCAGGTCCCATAGAAAGCAGAAAATCGTCGTTAAAACGAGATATAACCTCATTTTGCCGTGGCTGACATTTTAAATGCAAGTGACAGCACGCAGAACACATGCGGGTAAATAAACGCGAGTTTCCATTGATGCGAGCGAGCGAACGTCAGTGCCACGGAAGAGTTCGGCGAGTGCGGTAACTACTGGTAACTACAACCTTGTTCTTCAATGAGCAAGGAGAAAAGTCAATTTCTGTTCGCGAGTAATCAATCAGCGCGATTGCCTCACTCTCGTCACGTGGTTCACGTTTGATGCGTGTTGTGCGTGTGATAGACAAGGCAACTTGATGCGTGCAATGAAGTAATTTTGTGATAATTATGTAATATGCGATGAAATGGAAACTGACGCGAATTTGTTTATAACGTTTTAATGCTAGACAATCATGCTGTCCTTGAATCGGTTGTGCTCCAAGTCGGGAGCTTACCTGACACACGTGCCAACCGAGTCGATTTTGTTTAAGAGGTTCGAACATCGATTTAACGCTAAGCATACCGCAAAGGTATAATGTTGAATATTATGAGCCACATTTGATACATGTAATTCATACTGTCGAGATTCAATTTGGTTAAATCGTTTTCGATAGAAACTGTATGAAACGCTGGGCGTAACAGAGAATTGCGAGGACGAGACCCTGAGACTGGCGTTCGTTTACCTTGCAAAACGTTTTCATCCGGATAGCGGAGCACCGGAAGCCGATGCTGTTAGATTTTCCGAGGTAATGCGTCGTAAAAGTATGCTATTCTTTAAAATAAATAAGCAAAGCAAGTCTACTTTATTATGCGATTGTTCAAAGTAGATTGAAAGTGCATATAGAGAGATTCGAAGGATCAGGAACACTCAGAAAGATGAAGAGGCATCACTGGAGATGGAAGAGTTTGATATCAAGGTAACTGTACAGGATATACATGAGTATGTATACCACAACTTCCATTCCAGCTTTCATTGCCTTTGTTTTAAGCATACAGCGCCACAGCATCGTCATTACTTGACCTTCGACATTGGAATTGGCACGCCAAGCAAGAGGCAAAGGCTGCACACGGTACAAAGGGCTCAGAAGGCAGTTGATAACGTGATGGAGCACAGATTGAAGAAACTGCAGGCTGAAGAACGCAACACTTTAATTGGTATGGATAAGCAAAGAGCCAAGGATATCAAAACCCGTTATGGTATGGATCGTTTGGTAGAAGATTTGATTCAGGAGGCGATGAACAAGGGTGAATTCAGCGATTTACCTGGAATGGGAAAACCACTGAAGAGTACAAGCGCTAGAAATCCTTATGTTGATTTTGTGACTCATAAATTGAATCAGGTATGCAAAAGCACATGGAATATTAATTTCAATGACTTGTACATTATTTATATTAATTATGATTGCAGATATTGATAGACAATGGATTTACTCCAGAATGGATACAACTGTCAAAGGAAATCAGGGAAGAGACTGAGGAACTGAAAAAGAGATTGTCAGAAACACGTAATGACGTGAGCGAGCTTCCGTTGACTCCAAAAGACGAACTGATATGGAAAAATAAACTAGAAAAATTTCGAAGAACAACAAAGCAGATAAATAATAAAATTGATAAGTATAACTTGTTAGTTCCTATACTGCAGAAACAAATGCTCCACGTTAGATTAGACGAGCTCGCTGAGAAAGCGTTAGCGGTACCGCCTTTGAAAAATATCAAAAAATATGCAGATACTAGTGACAAAAGTACGAATGAAAGCATATCCCAGGATTTGTTTGATTTTATAAGTAACTTGTTTAGTAAAAAAATTACTTAGAAGATAAGCGAAAAATATGTGATATAGATATACTTGTTTGTATATAAATAATGAGATTAAGATGTATAACAGTATAAAAAAAAGTAACTTTTATATTTTATAAACCCGATATATATATATATGTACATGTGAGCTTTTTAATTCCAATGAAGAGTGCCGTCTTCTTTCAATTTTATACGACCAGTCGCCAAATGTTTCAAGGCACGAGGGTAAGCTCGATGCTCCGCCGTTTTAACGCGCTCTTGCAAAATTTTCTCGGTATCGTCTGGGAATACGGGCACCGCTTCTTGCTCAACGATAGCTCCCGAATCTATGTCAACCTAATTGATGAGGGAAAGAAGATTGGTAATAATTCATTAAGATCGAGATTCCGATTGAACTAAAAAATATTCGGTTTTTTCGATTGTCATACCTCCACGAAGTGTACAGTGCAACCCGACACGCGCACACGCGCTGCTAAAACGTCCTTGTGTGCGTTCGCACCTTTGAAAGATGGCAACAATGACGGGTGTATATTCAACAAAGCTCCTTTCCAATGCTTCACAAATTGTTCCGATAGAATTCGCATAAAGCCAGCCAGGCATACTATCTCTACTCCGGCAGCGTGAAGTTCTACATTCATGGCTGCGTCAAAAGATTCGCGGCTTGGATAATCAGTGTGTTTAATTATCTACGATTAAATAAGTAAAAGTTAGAAGAAACATATATTCATGTTTACCTTTTATTTATAGCTATATGTAATTTGCATTAACGTATTAATTACCACTGTCTTAATGCCAGCTCTCTCAGCACGTTTCAATCCTTCAACGCCAGGCTTATTGGAAATCACCAATACGATTTCCGCTCCAATATGCTGAGACGGATCTTGAGTAGCGTTAATTAACGATTGGAGATTTGTACCGCTACCCGATATTAGAACGCCTACTCTCTTAAGAGGCTTGCTCAGTGATGCAATCAAATTGGGAACATATCGTTTCATCTCAGGCTCAAGGATTTTTTCAAAATTCTCTACATGCATCCTAGCCTGGCCATCTGCATTAATACAATTAAGACGAATATAAAAATTAATGTAATTAATCCTATTAATTATATTCACAGCAGGAATAATTACTGCGGCATGCATTCACGCTTCCGATAACCCTAGGATATTCGTCTCTCCGTATAATGGAACCCGAAATTAAAGCCAAAATTTGGGACTTGTCTTTCTCGGAGCATATCAAGACCGCACCGATTCCACAGTTAAATGTTCTTAACATCTCGTGTTTATTAATTCCACCTACACAAAAACAAAGTAGCATTATGTATTAATTAGCATTTCTATAAATTATTTTATGCATTTTGTAGTTTTTAGAAATAGAAAATTATAGATGGATTTTATACCTACCAATTGCTGCTAACCAGCCCAAAATTGGTAGAACATTCCACTTTTTCGCGTCTAACGTCACACCGAAATTTTCCGGTAAAATTCTAGGAATATTTTCCGTAAGACCTCCGCCGGTGATGTGCGCGAATCCCTTCACTAGGTTGGTTCGCAAGGCAGGAATAACGTTTTTTACATAAATCTTTGTTGGTTCCAACAGTTCTTCGCCTGTGATATCACATTATTTTCGTAACGTATTTTTTATGATTTGTACTTAATTATTAAAAGCATTTTAATTTAGAAAATGTTTTGTACCAATCGTTTGACCACTCCTTGAGAAAGGTGCAATATCTGAGTACTTTTTATCTGCAAGTTTCAAAACTTTTCGCACCAAGCTAAAGCCGTTGCTGTGTACACCACTCGATGGAATTCCGATTACCACGTCACCCTCCTTAATGTCATTCACACGTGGCAGCAAATTGCCCTTTTCGACTGCGCCTACTGCAAAGCCCGCCAAGTCATATTCTCCCTCGGGATACATGTCTGGCATTTCGGCTGTTTCTCCGCCAATCTAGAAATTTTTATACCTTTCAAATAAATAATAAAGATATTTCATAGAAATATATATTCATCTTAATATATTTCTTTCTTAAATAATGAATTTTATGTTACCAAGGAACATCCTGCTTGCTTGCAACCTTCAGTAATTCCGTTTATGACCTCCGTGGCTACTCTAACGTCGAGCTTGCCGCAGGCGAAATAATCCAGAAAAAACAGCGGCTCTGCGTTGTGCGCGAGAACATCGTTCACACACATAGCTACCAAATCTATACCGACTGTATCATGCTTCTTGCATTCAATTGCTATCTAAGAAAAGATATTGTCGCTCATAAACACAACAGGCTATTTCTAGTAGTTTCCTTCGAATTTGATATTCACCTTCAATTTGGTACCAACACCATCGGTGCCTGACACAAGAATAGGATCATTGTAACCTGCGGCTTTCATATCAAATAGGCCACCGAATCCGCCTATACCACCCAAAGTGCCAGCGCGTTTTGTGGAGCAAGTAGCTGGTTTAATAGCGGATACGAGATGATCGCCAGCGTCGATGCTCACGCCACTACTTTCATACGTTAAGTGTCCTTTCTGCAAAATAGATCTGAAACATTTGGTTGTTAATTTTGTGCGACACATTAATCTACTGATCTGTAAATCAATTATACCTGGCGATTCCTTTATGCGCGATGTCTGTTCTAAATTGCTTCCCATCAAACGATACATACTGAGCAGCTTGGGTAGCTCTAGCCGCTGCCATTGCTAAGGTTGGCGCTATGTTAACAGTGATAAGAACTCTTCCACCTGTAAAGATGTCATTATAATTATTTGAGTTTTCGTTCAAATATTCTTTATTGTGTCACTATTTACCGTTGGTCACTAATTCGCCTTCTGACGAAACAGTCGTGCCGCAATGAAAGACAAAGTGATCCTGTTTACGCGACACTTCATCAATGCCTGTTATAACTTGACCCTTGGATGAAGACATCGGATAGCCGCGAGATGCTAAAATCACACCTACAGCGGATACATTTTCGCGCCAGGAAACGAGAGACGAGCTTAAAGTTTCGTCGCAACAAGCCTGTAATATATACATTGAAAATATTAATTAAGTAAAAATTTAATCTGTTGTATTTTATATAGATGTCACTTCTAAATTAAAATTAATTACCTTCATAATTGTAAACAGGTCTGACGCCAACAGTGGTAATACTACTTCTGTTTCAGGATCTCCAAATCTGCAATTAAACTCTAAAACTTTGGGACCATCTTGAGTCAGCATTAAACCAGCATATAGTACCCCTGCAATATTGATTTTACGTAAATAACATACGCTCGTGTAATTTAACATCATTGTCAATAGAAGATTACAAACCGACAAACGGGATGTTCTCCTTTCTAAGTCCATCGACAGTTTTTTGGAGAACGTTTACTTTCACTTGTTCGTATTCTGTTTCACTTAACAGTGGACATGGACAATACGCTCCCATTCCACCCGTATTTGGTCCAGAATCTCCGTTGAAGATCCTCTTGTGGTCCTGTGCAGACATCATGGGCACAACAGTCTTGCCTAAAAATCAACAGAATTAAAATTTTTTTTTCATCAAAGAAATAAACAATTCAGATAAGTATAATCTTGTTTACCGTCTGTAAATGCCAGTACAGACACCTCTTCGCCCTCCAAGAGTTCCTCAACAACTACAGTCTCACCAGCAACTCCAAATTTTTTATCATTTAACATTTCGTCTATCGCATGACAAGCTTCTTGCTGATCTTTTGCCACTACTACACCTTTGCCAGCCGCTAAACCTGAGGCTTTTACAACAAGCGCCTTAAAGGGAGCACTGTGACAAAGGAGAATATATAAGTTTTCATATCATTCTCCTCGATAAAAGAGATTCCTTACCTTTTGACAAAGTTCTTTGCATCTGCAGCGGAGGTAAAGCCTTGCCATCTTGCAGTAGGAATACAATTTCTGTCCATAAATTGCTTTGCCCAATCTTTATTAGCCTCAATCTGAGCTGCTTTCTTCTGTGGCCCGAAACATTTTATTCCCACAACTTTCAGATCGTCTGCTAATCCCTGAGCCAGAGGATCCTCTGGTCCAACTACTACTAAATCAATGTTATTGTCCTTGCTCCACTTGGCAACTTTCTATAGAAAAAAAATG
This sequence comes from Solenopsis fugax, assembly GCA_003595255.1. Lineage (NCBI taxonomy): Eukaryota > Metazoa > Arthropoda > Insecta > Hymenoptera > Formicidae > Solenopsis > Solenopsis fugax. The sequence continues at coordinate 20,474 of QKQZ01048137.1, forward strand.
AGACATAATTAATATCACACGATGGATACAAAGAAAAATTACAAAATGACATGGTGCATACCTTAGTATTCTTGACATTTAAATCAATTAATTGCACTTTATCTACTTCCTTGATGCCAGTGTTCCCAGGAGCGACCAAGATCTCTTTCACCTATATCAAACAGAATATACGTTGTATTAACCTTCGCTCGTTACATGGCTATTCATCCTTGTAATTTTTAACTTACACACGGCGATTGAGATAATTTCCAACAAATAGCATGCTCCCTCCCGCCGCCGCCAATTACTAGGACTGTGCACTGTGTCATCTACAAATTAACAGCTTTGTTGAACGTGGTTTGTTGAAACGGCAGCAATCACGAGAATGTCAGGCTTATTTAGAATTATTAAAATATCGACGATATCCTCGACACACATTCGTAATCTCTAAATTTAATAATTTCAGAATAAAATCATTTTTCCTCGTCACTCACCTTGCTGCGACTTGTGAGCTCCGTACACACTCGCGCGACTGGTCGTTAATTATGTTGTTTACAGAAGTACAAGAAACCGGCGGGTTTTCCGGATAAACGCGCTGTGAACGCAACGTGGAATGCCACAGGTGGTCGGCGCGATCCGGCTCTCGGCGCAGCGACAACGTGACTAATGATGAGCGATGAGCGCCTGCCCGGTGCCCGCCAATCGCGCTTTACGCAACAGACCGGCTCGATCTCTCTGCGGGAGTTAATATGTAATAACTCGTATATCGCTCGCGCGATGACCCGACGACCTTTCGGGAGGCGATTTAAACGATCTCGCGAACGGAATCTCGACGAAGACACGCGTCGTTATCATTACATTATTACATTATAATGTACAAATGAACGTGTTTAACGAAACGCGTTTCATATTTTACAATATATATATCGCTGTATATATTATCGCTGTTTTTTAAATTTTAACTCATCTGACATAGATATTTAATGATTTCCAGATGCTCCGAAATTATTTGAGAAACTTGAAAAAAAAAAAGTTTTGATACATTACTTTTTTAATTTACACTCTGAACGAACGTAATGTCACATTGCGATATGAGAATTTCATATGTAATGCTCGTCAATGAAATTATTTTGATTATTTGGCGGCCATAAGGTCATGCACGTCGTCACTCTTATCGCGATTGTTGTAACTTGTTTGCATTATGACAAACAACGTAACGCAATTTCCATCAATCTGAATTCTGTCGTTATATAGATTGAAAATAATTTTACAGCCGATCAGTTGTTTTTCAATAAGGATTTGAACATGCAACGAATAACTGCTAAATGAAAAAAATCATTTTGTAGAACGATACGAGAATGAGTTACATCTAATAAAAAATATATCCTTTATATAACAAAAAATAATTTATAATTTATTGCTATTTTTAATTTTATGTGTCATGTGTAATACGAAAAACATTTGAAGAATACGTAAATATACAGGGTGTTCTACAACAGGTGAAAAGGAGAGATTCTTAGAGAAAATAGAGACGAAAATCAAGAATAAAATTGCGATTAAGCCTTTGTTTTTTTAATTATAAAAGTTTAAATATTCAATGTAAAACGTTTCTAATCACGTAAATATTTAGATATTACAATTAAATATTACAATTAAAAAACAAAATTTTTAATCAAAATTTTGTTTTGTATTTGATTTTTGTCTTATTTTGTCATATAAAATTGTTCCTTAAATTTTCTTCCATCTGTTATCTTTCTGTCCACTCTGTATATAAAACATATAGAGATCAAAATCCCAAATATCAAAGCGCATGGTAAACGTAAAATTACACAGAGAATTCTCTACTGAAATTCGACGCAAGTTCTAGATCATCTAAAGCGGATATTAAATCGTCGAAGACGTCTCGAATTGATGACATAAATTCGTCACGGACTGTTCGTGAAGTTCGTCAGCTCGATGATATTTTGTTCGTGTGACGTTTGACGAGATAAACGCAGCTGCGACGAGACGTAATGATTGAAATAGCGCAACGTGACATCACGAAGACATCGTTCTCGAGATAATATTGTGCGGGAGGCGGCGACAGGCCACTCGACAGGGGGTGGGTCATGTACGCTGCTGTGAGCCGCTTTTGGTCGCGTGGACTCGCGCACACTCGCGGATCGAAGTTGCCGACATCGGTCAAGAAACCCCCGACCGAGGTGGACACGGCGGTGGCGGCAGAGGTTGCGGGCATTGCGGAGTGCAAAACGTCTTTGAAAGTTAGTCACCCTGTACTCGAGAAAAAGTGTGAAGATTTTCCTCTTCCTAATGCGCAGAAAAATGCAAAAATCCTCTTTCGTGCGATATATAAAAAGTCCCTGAAACAACGTGCTATGTGCATAAATATATGAGGATAGATATCTTTGATCATAGAGCTTTAGGAATTGGAAAACTTAGATTATATGTACATATACATATTCAATTGGAACAAAAATTCGTAGCGTTTTTAAAGTGAAATTCAAAGACAATGTTTAGATATTTGTATACACACTGAGCAAAAAAAGTTGACTAAATTTTTCAAATCAATTAAATTTTTTCAATTCAAATATTTATGTACTTGACTTAAATACATAAAATATTCAAGTTTCAGTTGAAGTATTTATATATTTAACTTAAATACATAAATACTTGAATTGAAGAAATTTAATCAAGTTAACAATTTTATTTTCGTCGTGCATATTTATTATAACTACATATGTATCGCTACGAACTTTTGTTCCAACTCAATACTTAAACGAAACTGTTATTTAGAACCGATCTTTCGCAGGAGAAAAAGGTTGTACCGAAGCTACAAATTGTACGCGTATATCGATGGAATCCGGAAACGCCAAAAGTAAAGCCATATATGCAGCAATTCAGCGTGGATTTGAACAAGTGCGGCACAATGGTGCTGGATGTGTTGACGTTCATCAAGGCGCAGCACGATCCAACATTGTCCTTCCGGAGATCCTGTCGTGAGGGCATCTGCGGAAGTTGCGCGATGAACATAAACGGCGTGAACACCTTGGCTTGTATAACGTAACTCGTTCTACTATATAATTTCCGATGCCAGTAAACCAGACGATAGGAATATCGAGTTCTTTGGATTTGGTTCTTGAAAACTTTGATAGCTTGATGTTTAGAATTTCGAATATAACTTTAATGTTTCGGATGCTTAGGATTCTTGGAGGTTTGGAATTGTCTGGAATTTGAAATGATCGCATTAATTTTACATTTGCCATATATTCGCGCTTGCAATTATTTCTCTAATCTTCCCATCGGGATAAGACTTACTCTCAAAATAAACCTTTCAAATTGTGCTTAATGTTGTTGGAAACTGTCTAAAATTTCCAGAAAGATAAAAGAATCTCCGCAACCGCTGGTCATCTATCCTCTACCGCACGCGTACGTGATTCGCGACTTGATACCGGACATGGAGCAGTTCTTGGAACAATTCCGGAAAATTGATCCATATCTAAAGCGACCAGGTGAGGACGAATTCCTCGGTTATCGGCAAATTCTGCAAAGCCCAAGAGATAGAAGCAAGCTTGACGGCTTGTACGAGTGTGTAATGTGCGCATGTTGCACATACTCGTGCCCTCCTTACTGGTGGCTCGGTGACAAGTACTTAGGACCTGCAGTGTTACTGCAGGTAACAACTTGACATTTTTCTGAGATAAATAAAACAAAGATGCATCATTATTCTGCATCTATTCACTTATATCGCTAGGCATACAGGTGGGTGATAGATTCGCGAGACATGGCACACAAAGAGCGACTAGAGAAGTTGCGGGATTTCTATTCAGTTTATCGATGCCACAATATCTTTAATTGCACCAAGACGTGTCCAAAGGTAAGTCTTAAACGACGTTATTGTCACTCATATCTTCTGCGATACGAAAGGATCTTAGTTCACTGTGAAAAAAGCAGATAAATATCCATATTTTAATTTTACGCAATATTGCTTGTCCAATAGGGTCTAAATCCGGGAAAAGCAATAGCGCAACTAAAACGTTTACTGGCCGGACTTACGAAGAAAGAGGAACCAGACCTCGACACACCACTTCCGAATCCCTGTAATGGTGAAGAGCAATATTTATGCAGAAAGGAATAAAAAAAATAAAAAATAAAAAATAAAAAAAATAGGACGACACAATTCGCGAGATGTTCTTTATTGTATAGTGCCCATTACTTTGAATAAAAAACTTTGTATAATTGAACACTAGAACAATTTTGTTATCATAACAGGCGATAAAGATAGTATAAATTAAGTCTACATTTTGCACGCGTTTGGCAATAAACGTAAGACAGTCTTAATTTCCTTTTATTAGTATTGCTATGTTTTTCAAACATCAATTCTTAGATCAATGATCATTTCCTAATCAAGGTTCATAAAGATAAACTGGCACTTAATATTGATCACAATCTTCGCAGTGCGCGTTACTTACTTTATATGTAGTAATAAGTATTCTATATTGTAAGTTAAATCACAAGTTTGTACTCATTAAATTGAGATGTCAAGAAGTAAAAAAAAGTATCACGTGGAGTATTTATATCTTATCACAGAGTGTATCTTATCATTTATATTCTCACGATTTTTTAATGTCTGAATTAATATATAATTGCAATTATAATCAAATGGAATAAATGTTATTGAATGTTTAAATGTTTGTTATTAAACGTTGTACTATATTTGTACTATTCATAGAGACAGAGAGATTTTACAAACTCAATAAGATTTTCAATATTTAAATTTGTATCAAAAATCTATTCAAAATAGTAATCAATCGTTCAATCGTAATTTAAATGGAAATTAGTCTAGGCAATTAAATGGTAACATATCCACGTATCACAACGTAAATAATGAGATGATAAGATAACTCAAGAGGACTCTAGATATTCCTCTTTCATTACTCGCGAAATGACATTTTTTTTGTACTTTACTCTGCTTAAAGTATGCTTTTTTTTCAAACCACAGTCCGCGGACGTTTGTTATTGGCATTTAGAGACACATTCTCATTATTCTCTTTGTTATTGCCCATCAGTCTCTGAACTTCTCGTCGCATATGAATGTCTCTTAACCACGGATGCAGTAAGATTTGTGGCACTGTTATACGTTCCTTCGGATTTACCGTCATCATACGTCTAATCTAGAATAACGACATTTCATTAACAACTGTAATGTGAATCTCAGTTAAGTATTGTAATACGTACCAACTTTATCGCATCCTGCGATACATTTTGAAAATGTGCGGGTCGAAACTCGTACCGTCCACTTATGATTTGTTCCACTAGAGTATTATTGTGAAAGGGAGCCATGCCACTTAAACAAATGTACAATATCACTCCTAAGCTCCATACATCGACCTGAAAGAATTCCAATGAAATGAAATTCTTCATAATTATTTCTCAGGATTGCAGGATAGTTCAATGGGTAGAGCAGTTGTCTACAAAATAAAAGATCCAGGTTCGATTCTAGATCCTGTAATTCTACATAATCAACCGTGAAAAAATATTCCAAGGTTATTGCCAAGGTTATTAAGGTCTCTCGAGGATTAAAAGTTTACAAACATAAATAAAAAAAAACCAAAACAGAGCTAGTATAATGTTTAATGTAATGTTTAAAATGTAATGTGCAGAATCTAATGTTTTATAAATTTTTCAATGCAAATGGAGATCTATCTCGGCTTTGTTCTATTTGGCACATCATAGATAAGTTATTATATTTCGATTCTAAAAAATTAAAATTGATTTTAGTCATGTCCTTTAAAGAATATTTTTCATTAAAACATGTAAAATACGTACTTGATTTGTATAAGAGCTGCGCCCATGGGTTGACAGAATCTCAGGAGCAACATACATAGGAGTCCCGCAGAATGTCTTCATCATAGTTTGGGTATCTACGAATTTTGACATTCCAAAATCGGATACTTTGACTAAAGGATAGTCCGAATTATCTTTCAATAGTATATTTTCTGGCTGTAAAAAAATTTTTTATCCATTAAATATTTCTATAAAATTATATATCCATGTAGAATGTTTAGCTAATAATTTAAATTGTACCTTCAGATCTCTGTGTGTAATGCCTTCCTTGTGAAGATAATGGACGGCGAGTACAACTTGATAAAATATCAATTTTGCACATGGTTCAGACAATTTACCTCTATTTTTTATTCTATCAAAGAGCTCGCCACCTTCCATTAGTTCAAGAATAATGTACATGGCTTCAGATGTGTCATGGATGTCCTCCAAATAAATTATACAGGGCTGAAACAAAAGTATTATCATTAGTGTTCAAACTGCAGCAACACAAGAGAGACGCTGCAATGCCTGAAATTACATGGCTCAGCTTCCTTAATATTTCAACTTCGTTCCTGACATTTGCTGGGTTATTGAAAATGTTTCCACTCCCTGTACTAAAATTATTCTTTTGTATAATTTTGATTGCAAAACTTTGAGAACCATCCTTCTTAAACAGCAACCTCACTTCGCCGCATGCGCCAGCTCCTAGCCTACGGCCAATTGCATATCTCTGTTTTAATTCCCATGGCAACTCGCAAGGAATCTCGTGTACATTTGTGCTAACAAACATATAAACTGCAATTTAAAAGATTAATTTCTATCATATCTATATGGTAATTTACATAGAGCTTTGATATAAAACACAAGTACCTCTCAAGCCTTTCTTGGCTAAAGCTATCTTGGAATTATTTTCCACGATGATGCGGTTTCCCCGACCAACCAAGTTATCATCAACATAAGTCCCATTGTGACTCAAATCTTCCAGATATACCACGGTCTCATTCGTGCTGTTAATACGTTCCCTGTATATCCGGAAGTGCAACTTGCTGATCACATTTAAATATTTTAACTTAAACTCGTTTGTAGTCAAACAAATGTCACAGTCTGGGGAACGTCCCAAAGTGTAACTGGTGCCTTTCATATCTGAAAGAGTTCGGCGAACAAGAAAATGAGAAATTACTCGCCTATAATTTAATTTCTCATTTAAATTATTTCTAAAAATATGTACTTCAAGTGCGTTCAAGGTTCTACCGGCGTGAAAGATGAGTTCTTACCCAGACTTTGCAGAAATGGCTGCATAGGACACAGTCTTCCCCAGACATACAGCGTCGGTTGCTGGCTCGACACCCCCTGCGATTGTGTTAAAGTATCCGCGTTCTGGGTGTCGGGCAGACTGGCAGAGAACTGTTCCTGAGACGATGGCTCCATTTTTTCACTTTGTCGCGAGGTAAAAAGTTAGACAAAGATTTTGACAAAGAGCGTTTCGAGAACCACACGAGGATGCGATCCACGCGATGGCGACGCTAGCCCATTCCTGCAAACTCGCCGACTCGCGAGAAAGCTGATGGAGCGTCCGAGACCACGACAGTGAAGTTTCCCCAGTGGGAAACTTACTCGCGAGTGACTTTATAATATCGAACGAAAGATGAAACGCCCGGGCGTGAAGTCTCGGAAAAATCCTGGCTAACGGTACGACGCAATACCTACGCGAACAACAAAGTCAAGAGTCAAACAAAGCATGTGTAACCACGTGGTCCACGTGCCGAACTCTCCGAACGCTGCGCGTGCTCACATTCTCGAACGTATAGTCGGTCAATAAAAGATTGCAACAGGTTGCTACATTTTATTTTTTTTCGGAACAAGGACAATTTTAATAATGCGAACCACCATCTCTGAATGTATGTAAATGAGCGATTATGGTAACTGTCAAAATAATATGGACATGAATTCACATGAATTATACAAAATAAAACGAAGAAACGTATTCTGAAAATCGAAAAAAAAGTGTTGTAACCTTTTACCGACAATGTAAACTTTGCTCGATAAGCGAGCGATCAATATTATCGACCGTGGATATTGTACAACCTCTATTACCGACAATTACAAGAAACTTTAAATTCGTAATCTTTTATGTTGATTCTTTATTAATATTAATAAAAGGTAATTTTATATTTATTTGATTAAACTCACGTTAATTCTTCCTCTTGACACGCAGAGAATGTCTTGAACAATCTCTTCTCACATCATTAAATTTATAATTATAGTTTTAATAAAAGAAAGACTAAAAGTCAAAGTAAAGAAGTCAATAACTATTATCTACAATTTTGCTCTATAAGACTACATGAAACTAGTAAAAATTATTTTCCTACAAGGAAGCGCGTGTAGCAAATTTCAGGATCACAATAAACGTCCGCCAGTCCTGTGTATCACAAATGACGAAGAATACTTTATTGTAAATCTATTTGTTGGTATCATTAATTTCCCAAGCAGAAAGCGAGTCACACAAGCCAACGCGACGAATCTTATGACGGGCGACGCTACAACATAATTTTTCGTGTTGCTTTTTCTTAATTTTTTTTCTCTTTTTTTCTTATTACATCATCTACGTACAAACACGCACAGTGAGTGTTTGGTATGCGTCTCGCTTATAATGCTACGTTTTGCTAACTCTCTCTGCCCTATTGTACTATATAAAATACTGTCATGCACATGTCGAATAATATGTACTGCAAAGTCAGGAGGGAGAGATCTTTAATGCTCTGATCAAGACTATGGAAATTCTAGAGGGTACAACGGAACCGTCCGCGCACTCCTAGACGCGTAACTCGGACAACAGATTAATACAAGACCTGCAAACGTAGAAAAGAAAATTATATGTCGTTCCGAGAACGATGCGAATCGTATAGGTGTGTGATGATTTGACTTGTAACATATAACGATCTTACACGACTCAGTGACAACTCTGTTTATTATTCACCAAAATAATTTAGTACCACATATTAATTGAAGAGTATCTCTTCTCGGGTGGGAGATTTCTTGTCTTCTACTCGGCTGAATAAACAATAGGAGAAGGTAGCAGTCAAGTAATTAAGTGTTGGAAAAAATCATTCTTAATTAAGCAATTATCGATTACTGATTTCCTCTTTTTTGCAGATTACACGTTTTATATACGTGTGTGAATGTCCCTTCTTATCGTATGCCTGAAAAATCGGACGCTTTGCCTCTATGTATCTATGTCTGTATACGTGTCTGTGTGTGTGTTTGTTCGTGTATGTGTGTCGATCAATCGTGAACTTTTGTTCTCTCCGAGATTTATTTCCTTATCTTCCATCTATCGTCTACGTAATGTCTGCGCTACCACTAATACCAGTTAGAACTAAAAGATACAACTAGTACCACCTTCTCTCTTGGAACCCACGCAATGAACTATGCGCTTCTAAAACTTTCACACGTTACGCCTCACGAGTCTCTCTCCTCTCCCATCGGCTCGAACGCTCAAATTTCAGTCGTCGCATTCTCTAGATTCGGCTGCCCATTGTGCAACGTCGTTGCTATTAATGCATAGTGATTGTAAAACGCAAGCGTGTGGCGAGCAAGTGACCATTTTCGTTTCGATTTACAGCCGGACGTTCTTTGAATCTCGTCAAGCGATTACCTAGATTCTCAATCCTTGCGCGCCTCATTCGGAAATGAATAATAACATATTTCAAACGCTGCGCATGTACACACGTTAGCCGTAGGTCAATTTTGGTTGGCAACTTTCCAACTATGAGATTCGATTGTACATAAATATATGTAAATCCATTGAATTTCCAAAGGGGCATGCCGTTTCGAGAGGATCCGATCTACGCACAGATGTATAACAATACATTCGCTTGTCGAGAGCATTGTTCGCATTATCGTATCTTCGTTTATATCATTGTCATCTGGTTTATATTACTTGCGACGTTACGTTACGTGTCCCACAAAAGAAACAGATGTTTTATTAATGCGGCAATGTGATAACAACTCAGGGCATACACGTGAGCCGACATTAGATGATCATTAACACTCGATACTTTGTATGATACAAAGATACTGCGCGTTTATACATTATCATGTGTGTGTAAGTATGTATGTGTGTTTGCGTGTAATATGCTTATATATATATTTATATATATGAGTAAAGAAGGAGCAACATCTTTCGTTCTCTCAAGAACTCTCGAGGAGAGCGCGCGGATATTTAAGTGACAATGAATTAGTTACCATCGTAGTTGCGCGGTGGTGACGCCACAGCCGAAATTTTCGCCACTGCCGACAGAAAGTTAAAGAGATTCGACGCGTTCTTACGCAAGGTCATAATCGAGGAGGACGGTCTTCTCTCTTTGCGCGCGCGCGCGCGCGTTTACGTGTATGTGTGTGTGTGTACGACCAGCTGGTAACTAATACTTTAACGGATACATTGCATAAGCAGGCGAAGAGAGTAAGAGTAAGGTCTACTCTGTAAGTATTGACGGCGATAACGGTATTGTTACTCTGCCGTTGCGTAGGTATTTTGTATGATAAAAAGCTGCGCGATTATAACGTAACAATATCGAAATTGTCGTTGAGAGTCACAGAATAGATCCCCTAAATCAAAAACGAGTTATACCCGTCAACGACATCGAATTTTCGCGCTGCGAGTAAAGACACATTATATGTACAGAATAATGCCTACTACAATTGCACAACTGCCTAAAGGAATATAACTCTTGTAATTGTATATGGCATTAGAGTGACCCCACGTCCCGTAGGTGATCCGTAATGAGAACTCGTGGGAGCGTCCTCTCGATCGTTTGATCCTCATGACCGTTTCTCTTCGATTCACTCTCCTCGAATAGTGCAGTTCATTGCCGTAAAACGATGTATTTTATAATATAATTACTAATTATACTTTATTTTATAAATTAATTAAAGAGCTCTTAACCATACGTGTTTATGTGTGTTTATGTATAATAATATTAATATTAATAGCATATGTACGATAGCTTTTGTAGCAGCTTACTCTTTCGGCCGATTCCATTAAAACGGATGCGCGTTCGTCTTTTCTCTCGTTTTATACTTCCGTTCGCTTCCGCACACGACGTCTGACGGAAAATCTAAAATTCGGTGACTAGCGGCACTCCCAAATCTTCACCGTTTGATCGACGCTCCCGGTGACCACGTAAGGATGGTTCTTGTGGAAATCTGCAGTAAACGAATTGAATATACGTATGACGAATAAATGGACGATCCGTTCGTCTGGTATTTCTCTCTCAATGAAATCAGAGAAACGCTGCGTCAATCGAAAAGAGGAGTGAAAGGAAAATATACGAACCGACAGAAGTGCAGAAGTGAAGGTGCGCTTCGAGGGTCTTCATCACTCGCTTATTGCGCGTGTCCCAGACTCGCAGCGTCTTATCGTCGGACGCGCTGACGATAAACTTGCCACCAGGATGGAAGACGATGCATCGCACCCAATTATCGTGTCCGATGAGAGTGAAGAGGCACACCCCGGCGCCGACGTCCCACACGCGGATCATCTTGTCCCGTGAGCCAGAAGCGAGGAAGGGCCCTTCGTGCGCGCCCTTGTTGTCCGCTCCGGCTGCCGCGTTGATCGACGCCCTCGCGTTCTCCGGTGCCCATGCGATGCATTCTACCACATGCTCGTGTTCCCTAAATTCGACCTGACGATTCCGAATGACTTTGCGTTACGATTGAATTATATACGAATTGGCCTTATAGGGACGAGAAGAGGACTGATTGACATTACCTTCGTCTCCTTCGTCGCAACATGCCATACTCGAACAGTCTGATCGTTCGAGCAGCTGGCAATAAGCTCGCCGCACGGGCTGACTCGCGCCATTCTCACCCATTCCCTGTGTCCCGTAAGTGTCTTGACACAGTAGCCCGTTGCCACTTCCCAGATCTTGATGGTCTTATCCCTGGAGGCGCTCACTACGAAATCACCCTGCGGCATAAACGCGACCGAGTTGACATTGTGATCGTGGCCGTGCATGGTCTTGACGCAAGCGAACGACTGATGGAAATCCCACAGTTTGATGGACATGTCTGCACTGCAGGAGGCGAGCAGCTTGCCCGAGGTGTCGAACGCGATATCCTGCACGCTGTCGGTGTGGCCCTTCAACGTTCTCTCGAAGTCGCCGCTTTCAAAGTCCCATACCTTGAAGGATAAAGGACAAGTATTGAAAAATTGTGTTTTTAGTTTGATACTTGCGGATTCAACAAGCAATTGTTAGTCCGATTTGCAGACCGTTCTCACCTTAATGGTAGCATCTTCGCTGGCGGATACTACAAGACTAAAAACCGGGTGGAAAATAACTCTATTAATTGGGGCTCTATGTCCGGACAGACAGAACTTTTCTGGCGGCCTCGGTATCCATTCGGATGGCGATCTTTTGCCGCGCGTTGGCGCGCCTTCTATGAACTCCTTCTCCGCCTCGGAGAGTTTAGACTCCAATTCCATTACCTACGATACGAGAGTGCGTAACAAGGAGTCACTTAATTGACGTAATATACCATTGAATTCCTCTGTGGACGCAACGCTATAGAATCGAGAGTCGAGAGAAAATATCTCGAATTGAAAGGAAGGAAATGGCTCTACCTTCTTCTGTAACCGTATGACCGAGGTCCACTTCTTCTCCAAGAGGCCTCCGTACTTCCTCTCCACCTCTCCCGGCATATCGGCTTCTTTCTTAAATGCCTCCAGTGCATCTTGGTAGCCGTTCGTGCTAAGGTAATCCGCGATCGCCTTATTTCTGAAAGAATCGATTCGTTTTTTTAGGACAAACGCAGACACTCACCAGAAAATATGCCATTATCTTTAGCTCTTTATTAATTTCAAATAAATAATATTCAAGAGATTTTAGATGATGATTTTCTTCGAACTTGCTTGTCCGCTTATCCGTATGTTTTCTCGCAGGGTACCGTAACAGGGGCCAAGAGAGGATAAGGGAGAAAAGACGTGTGTGTGTTAGGTGATAGCTTTAATCGCCAATTGTTCCGCGTTGGCGTCGGCCACAGCCGCCTGTTTATGACGCGGAGATAAAGATAAAATGCCGTACCTGCGATCCGACACAATAGACGGGGAAGGGGGAGGCCGCAAGGCAGGTTGGATACGTGGGAAAGAGATTGAAAGTCGGGCAAACTTGTGCCAGGGTGAAAGGCCTTCGAGTCGGCCGTTCGTCTCTATCCACCTGACTACTCCACGTGATGGTAAATTATCGCTCGCGGTGCCTCACTATCTCCGTTTTACGGCTAACGCGTGGCGCGTAGGAGCGACTCGCTGAACGCGTAACCGAAAAAAAAAAAAAAAAAAAAANAAAAAAAGGTAGAAAACAACACAATGCCACTTTGTCTTGAAGCAGAAAGCTAACCCACGTGCTGACTACTTCCGCTATTCGCCACAACGTATGCTGATTCGACATTCGTTTTAATGAATGGAAAAACATCATTCGAATTTCATAGCACGAGTCAAGATTTACTGAGAGTAGACACAGCACGTTGATAATAAAAATGACTCACCGATGCGCATGTGTGTACCACGTGTTAAATTAAATGTTACAAAGGCAAAAATGTGCATAATATGCATAAAGGTTTATCTTGACGAATAACAACGCAGAAAAATTTAAATTTTTAATAACGTATTCGAAATGCGGCGTAATGTTGATTGTAGAAATACTCAAAAATTCGTGTAAAAACAAACTGATCAACCTTATCTGTCGTCAGCTGATATCAAGGCAAATTAGAAGTTTGTACGAATGATAACTTGTGCGTAAACCCGCATGTAACGCGGATATCAAATGTTTAGAAGACTGGAAGAGTTCCAAAAACGAAAAATAATTCTAATAATGAGCATCACAAAAAAAAGAATCGGGACGTGTCAATAATATCCCTCTCTCTCTCAACAAAAAAAATTATTCGCAGCTCGTGAGATTTATTCGTTGTTAATTACATTCGGTGTACAATCAACTTTGAATGTCGTAACATGGGCTTCTACGGATATCGTGATCCATGCAGCTAATTACGCACTAATTTGTGGAAAATTAAGAGAAGGCCAACGTAGATAATGACAAAGGTAAATCCATGGGGGTACTTAACGGTGTGAGAAATTCTGCATTTGCTCACGCAGGACATCCTGGTGGCAGGTGTGTGGGTGCGCGCGCGCGCACTTTGCCTTAGGCACAAAAGAGGAAAAAAATGTTTCGAGTCAGGCAGGTAGGGCATCATTGTGTCTGTGATTGCGGAAGGCGACCCCCGTCATCCGACACCCGCGCGTCAGGTTCACGCGAGAGCACGGGAAAATGCCAGGACGATAGGACGGACGCTCTCGTGACAATGGCTCACACATATGAGAAAGAGGAGAAGAGAGAGAGAGAGAGAGATTCTATGCATACGAAGGCGTTGTAACGGCGCATCGCACAAGTTGTTCCGTACAAGTGCGTGCCCCAGGGAATCGTACGCAGGCAACCATGAGGAAAACCGAGGCATTCGAAATTCAACGGACGCCAACGGACTGCAATGGTTTTAATTTATTTCGGGGAACGTTCCCGCTTAGGATATTTACTCTCGGTACCAAATTCTGCAAATTATTACGGTAGAGACGTTCCCTTTTGCGTTTATTCCTCTTCGATCGCGCACGAGGATACACGGTCATCAGGCCGCGCACGGTCCATTCGCGTGATGTCCTACGCGAGCTTCTTATAGCCGTGCGAGGAATGAGAGTGCACTTATGTCGCTCGTTGGCGAAGAATTCTAGGACGTGACGCTCGCAGCGAAAGAGAGAAAAAAGAATATATCCGCGCTAGCGTAGATGATGTCCTCAGAGCATTAAGGACGACAAACAAAACGTTTTCCGGAAATTGGATGCTGACAGGCACGTCATTTGCGCCGTGCGTTCAGACACACGAGCATAACGAACGCGATGAAACACCTGCAGCAATCGAAATTAAACTCTCCGCCGCTCTCCGATCATCCCTCCTTTCATCGTTCGTCGCATAAATTAAAGATAGAGCCGAGGAAGAGGTCGAGATCGCTACTGGCGATACGACGCGACGGCGACGGCGCGTTTCGAGAGGTGCTCTCGTATACAAAGATCGGAGGGATATACGGCGAGCGGTAACGGTACAATAGAACTTCAGAGCCGCGAAATTCTTTCCTTCCCCTCCTCTCTCTTTCGCTCTTCGCGGCGAGTGCACGATGAATTGTGCGAGACATGTTGTGTTTCGGCTCGCCGCAGGAATGCAGATTGAGGTGCAGATCGAAGAACGATTATCCTGAGGCGCTATCCTTGGCTCCTCGGTAAAGGTGAATGCGAAGTAATTCATTCCGGCTGGAATCCCTTAGCGCATAAAACAGACGCTGACATCAGCGTGAAATCGCCTCGCCGTTATCTATCGCGTTTAAGCTTCACGAGTAAGCACGCGGCTACGCCGAACTGACTTTTCTTATCTGCAACTGCATAGTATACATGATCAGATTGAAATTCACAAATGCGTTAAAAATAAATTATAATCATTCGTTTGTTTACTCGTATGTAGAAATTTTATAAATGTTTTGTAACAATCTCGATACAAGCACGTAGATATATCATATCAGAGAAATGTGTCTATATGCTCTACGCGTCAAAATTAGGGGATTACTTTTAAACGTGCGAAAAACACCCAATATTAAAACTTACACAACATCAAGGAAAATGGTCGTAAAAAGAAAATTAAAAAAAAAAAAAAACATTTTGAAGGTCAAAACCTCGGCTAGAAGATACATTGAACCGTTTGAACTGCAAACCATTTCCTTTCAATAGATGGCACTTTGCACATAAACGTGAAAAAATATTAAAAATTACTGAACTTTGAACTCGTGCGTGGACGTGACACAATGTTGTAAAAAATTTTCATTACACATAATTAAATTTTCATATATCTTAAAGCTTAAAGTCTCCCCTTTAAATTTGTACCATATAGTATATAGAAATTTATCCTATGATTTGTTTTCACCGAGTTATTCCACTTTCAAGTGAACCATGCATTTTCGACACTTTCTCTGATAAATTCATATACCTTGGGCATTAAATGATTAAGTTATCCGAGGGATATACTGCGAGTAGATTGCACAATGAGACTTACACCTCATACTTGTGTGTATGTGTGTGTTTGCATGCGTGCATGTACGTGTGTATGTTTGTATGTGTGTGTGCAACGTAGATCAGGACTACCTAGGGTTCGTCAGACTCTCTCAGCATTTTCTGACTCCAAATCCTCTCAGTTACACGTGAGTGCGTGTGAGTGTGAGTGCACTGGAAAAACGGTCTTGTTGCATCATTTAGAAATCTGGTAGATTCAACCAATACGTCTATTCAGAAACGGATGAGTCAGAAATCTTGTAGGAATTACCAGATTATAACAAAATCTATAAAAATTCTGATTATAATATAACCAGAAATTTTACTTGGTTTCACTCAATCATTATATTAACAAATTTTGTTAATATAATCAGATCATTTTTCTCAGTGTGTGTATGTGTGTCAGGAGCCAATTTATATTTATTGGAGTATCGACTATCTGGATGGTAAACCCACAGATAACGTCGACAGCAATTCTCCTATCAAAAATGCTAATCGCCCTTCCATTCAACCGTCTGTATCAGTTTACGGGAAGCCCGGAAGTGAAAGTCGCAGACCGAAGGGACCGTTTTGCCATCCACTTGCTAAGAATTACACGTGCACACCGCCCCTGAGGGCCGGAAGGCGTTCTTAGGAGGAAAGCAACATGGATGCGCCAAGGTACACCTGTGCTAATCGATGAGAGCCCTCTCCCTCAGGCGGAGAACCAGCTCTCATCCCCTTCCTCGCTTCATTCCAAGGGTTCGCCGTCGCCGACTCATTCTGCGCGAGTTATCGATCCCGCGGTACGCGCGTGCTCGACAGACATCCTCCCCCCCGNTGCCCCACCGCTCGCTCCCCCCATGTCCGACCGATCGACGAGCGATTTTGCGTCATAGGAATTAGTCGGCATAGATCGAGGATACGATCGATGCCAACGGTGTCCCCGTTTGACGTCGCGCTGCCGCGCCGTGTCGCATGCGGGGCTCGCTCGAGGAGAGCGAAGCGAAACCCTCCAAGGAATTAATTATAAACAGTTTTACTTGAATAATCTAAAAGTACAGTCCGAGAATAGATTCTCGTTCATTACGAATGAGGTTTTCATGGAAATTCCAATGTTTAAGCCGTGAAAAAAAAAAGAAAGGAGGAAGAAAAAACCCAAGCTAA
Source organism: Solenopsis fugax (assembly GCA_003595255.1). Classification (NCBI taxonomy): domain Eukaryota; kingdom Metazoa; phylum Arthropoda; class Insecta; order Hymenoptera; family Formicidae; genus Solenopsis; species Solenopsis fugax. Next base: position 37,560 of record QKQZ01048137.1, read on the forward strand.
CAAGGAATTTCAGTCCAACTTGTATTTTGGATAATCTGAAACAGAGTTGTCCACTTATCGAAATCGTTTGAGATAAATACTCTTCGAGACGCGAGTCCTGTCCAGAAGGAATGCTACATTCGATCGCCTTAATATCGTCGTAGGACATTGGGGGACGAGTAGAGTAATGACCGGTGACGTAAAAAACACGCCGTTCCATTGAAAGATAAGCACGAATGGGGACGATTGGCGACGTTCGATTCCCCCGCGTGTGTACGCGCGACAGCGCTCGAACAGGAAGCGCAGTCTCACGCGGAGCGAGAATGCACGACAGCTGAAGAGCTGCTTCTCGACACTCTCGGAGATCGTTATTTGCCCGCGAGTGACTCATCCACGCCCGAGCCTTCCAACTTTTCTATGTGAAATCGAGGATGAGAAAATTCAAGAGCGACTCCCATGCCGCTCTCACACCTTCATGCGCCCACGATTATGCAAAATATAATGAACCAATTACACAGTTAGTCCATTAAGGCTCAATGCTCAATGCCAATTAACGATGCCAAGGTAGCTCAGAGGATTGCGATACACCTAGAATGTGTTGCGTTTTCTAATGAAAGTATGCAAAATTTTTAATAACAGAAAAACGAGGTCAATAAATTCAAGTCGAGTATAAAGAGGATTTGAAGACTCTTTAACAGTTACCTGAAATTCTAGGAATGCATTTGCGAAGCTCGTTTCGTGAATGACGCTCTGTTCCTCAGAAAATATAAAGAAAAGATTGTAACTATTATTGTGAGCGAGAACTTTGCAGCGTAGGTGGTACGAGATAGGGAGGGAAACCTTTCCGTATTTCCTCGATTGATCCGTTCCCGGACTATATGCGCGTTCGCGTGTATCAACCCCTACAACTCAGAAAGAAAAAGAGAGAGAGAGAGAGAGAGAGAGAGAGATAGGAACGAACGTTCGTAGCTCGTGGGGAAGAGATTGAGGGAAGCCATTAAGCGTATAAACTTCGTGATCGAAAACATGCAAACCGGGCGTCTCACAAAGCATTTTGTATGTATGCAGTGGGTTAACTTACAACTCCTCCCTCTGACGTTGAGACAGCACCATTTTCATGATCCTTGTGTGTGACCTGGCTGGATACCTCGATGGTGATTCTGTGGAGCGCGACTAGATCTTCCAGTCACCTCTCAATGATCTCAGTGCTCCGCCATCGATATTGCCTGCAACAAAAAATTATGCACGTCAGTTTAAATTAACATATTCATACTGTACGTATTCATAATGTATTTTTATACACATTCTATACGGCGTACGTTGAAATTTCAATACAAATTTAGTATAGATAACTTTAAATCACAATATATAAAATATATTTCTTCATATATATCTTTATATATACACAAATACAAGGAGATATATAAATAAATAAATTTTATAAATTGGATATTCAATTTAAAATTATATATATTAAATTTTTATTATATATATTTT
>QKQZ01048142.1:0-12082 GCA_003595255.1 Solenopsis fugax
TTTATTTATATATATTTATATATTTATATTTATATACGTATGTATCATTACTAATCTTCTACTTATCTCTAAGCTTCATCCTCGCGAATCGCATCTCATACATACTTCAACTTCTACCTCGGTCCCCCCTCGAAACGAGGAGACCCATTATGTGTTCCTAGGTTCATTTTAGTTTCAATTTAATAAGTAACTGGCTAAACTCCTCTCCTGTTAAATGTACAGACAAATAATCTCGGTATTTTCTTTCGAGAAATTGAAATGAAATAATGCATGAAACATCGTTACGTCTCCCGCGACACTCGTCGAACAATGCAAAAAATCACGCGAAGCCTATAATCGCGAACAACGCGCTTCACACGCGACCCCCGTTTATAACAATGCCGAACAAACGAATTCATTTACACCGAGTCGAAAGTCGCTCTAATCGACCACATTCGATCGCGTCATTGTCTTGGATGGAATCCGTTCCTTATTGGCTTAAACAACATGAATCATTACGAGCTCCTTGAACACGTTTATACAAATCTTCGTTTTTTTTTTTTTACTTATTTTCCTTTTATTAAAGCATCAACGCTCAATAATAATATTGTAAGCTTATTAGACTTCTGACTTTTTTTGAACACCGAGCTACCGCTACACCTCTCGCTTTCATTCTCTCCCTCTCTCTCACTCTCCTTGCTCACACATTCACACACACATGTACACTTATACGCATATACACTTTCTTTTCTTTCTCTCTCTTTCATACTCTTTCTCTCTCGTTCTTTCTTGAAAAATATTTCGTGGTGCACGATCGCCCTGTTTTTCTTCATGCATTACTTGATTCCAACGTTTACGTACAATTCTACGATCTTAATATCGCGAGTGTCTCCCAACTAGTGTGTCGTCAACATGATTATTAAAACTCGCTAATAAGGTGAACATCCTTACACGTTTCGCCCTCTCTTACATCTCTTCTGTCTTTTCTTCGCGTGTCGCGTATGCACGCACATGTTTGTGTGTAACCGTGTCCGAGTTTGTGTGTAAGGGGGGGGCCACCTTCCTATCGTTAATGAATACCGTTTTGTGCGTCTTCTAACGATTAACCATCACAATGACCAACAGTGCCTAGTTTACAATTAATATCTTTGGTATCATGCCTGAGTCTTCCGTTTACAAAAAAAAAAATCACTAAACAATTATTTATAGAACCTTGTTCGAGTACGGGTGCGCGAGCCGTTTGTCGTATCAAACTTAGAAAAAGATTCGTCTTTCGCGCGACGCGAAACAAGCGATTAGAAACGCTACTTAGCTCCCGGAAGGGATAATTAAATGTACTTGCGACAAGGAATGTCGGATTGATATTATATGGCAGCTTCGGACCACCGTGGAAAATACAACCACGGGAAATAATGATTTCTACTATTGCTACTTGTTTCAAGCACAAAATATCGGTTTTACCTTAAAGTCTACACCGCCTGGCAGTTCAAGATAATTTCCACGTTTGTTTGATAGTCAATAAGATGCCTGTAGGTATGCTGACATCGTCGTTTTCATTTTCTTAGAAATTTACGCTGATTCACGAGGACTATTCGATCATGCTACTAATAGAGTTAACAATTCGCTTCGATAAACTTTCGTTAGTTCTCTAACGAAGTATGTAATAAAGAATAATTTGTGCTTGGAACGATTACTTAAGTGATAATAGAAAAGTTTGTGTTCCAAATTTTTGTAAAAAAAGGTATTTCTCGTTCGAACGATTGTAAAAACTTGTAAAAAAAAAATAAATGCATGGAGGCTCGCCCTTAGGGAATCCTTTCAGTCTTACCGTTGAGGGATAATTTTTTGGCGAGCTCTCGGGATGTGTACTTTAATATAGGATAAACAAATTGAATGATTAATAAAAAAAGGAGTGGTAATAGAATCTATAAAAGTTTACAACCTGTAGTAATGTATCCATGTACTTGTGTGCGTGTCAAAGAGTTCAAAGGTTCGATTGTTCACGAAAATTCCACGATCGGTGAAAGACAATCTGGAATGTAGCTGTTTTCGCGACGCCGTAGAATTGCGGGAGACAGAGATGTCAGAAATTAATGGTGCGCGTCATCGCGTGACGCACGACTGTAAATTGGATATAAAGAACCGTACAAAAAGATATTTACAAAGAGTAACGACGAATTCTTGTGAACAAAAGACCATGAAATTCCATCACCACGTGCCGTCTGTCTCGTAATCTCAGATCCGTCGAGAGAGCCCGATGAGTGAATAAAGCCCTCCCCACGTTTCTCTCGTCCCCCTTCAACGTTCAGAGAGCATCTCTCATATAGAATATATCACATACATGTTTACTTCTCTAAACACACTGAAATAAGAAGCACTTTAAGATAGATGTCTACATACACCATCGGGCCCAGATTAGATGGACTGATTCTCATTTCTTCGTTTCCAAACCTCCTGTCTTTGTAACCCCTAACTGATGTATATGCTTTTGTATATATGTATTATGTACATATAAGCGCAGTGCATCTCACCTTTCCTCCCGCTCTCTCTCGCTTTCTTCACTCTCTATTACGTATATGTGCAGGCGTCGAGAACACGCGTCTCCGAAGCATACACAAGAACTAGAACCGACATTCGCATACAAGAAACTAGAAAGTAATATCGTCTCGAACGAGTATTTTAACGTATCCTATGGAGTAGCAACGTAATCTCGGTTAGTTGGCTGCTGCATGGATACGTCAATTAACGCATTCTTAAATCATGCAATATAGCAATCTCCACGATTTTATGCACAATTTAAATTTTTGTAAAATGTGATAATAAAATATCACTGGCTAAGATTCATATTTCATCAAAGTATTAAAAACACATTAAAATGTGTAAATTACATTAAATTGCGGACAATTTAATTTTACAATAAAATTTTTTAATGTTATTATTTTTCAAGTAACTCTTTGAATCCAACAATCTTCACGTGGTGTAAATAAACTTTTTATACTATTTGTAATAATATATTTTAAAAAATAAATAAAAAATTATAAAAGAAATGAGAATGACGAAACAAATAAAAATATGAACGTAAAAGACATAGAGACGTTACTATGTACACTTAATTAAAAATGCATTTCACATGATCCATTTGGTCAATCGCGAAAAACATTCGGCCAACAATGTCGATCATCACGATCGTCTTCAATTTCGAGGCACGCAGCAGTGTTACGTGGTCTATAATGGCACTATCAATCACTCGTATTAAATATTACAACGTTAGAAAAATTGCGTGTTTCGAGTTTGCGGATAGTCTCCTTTAATTGACTTTATGAAAAAAGCCTTGTCGTAATACTATGCTGTGTTAGCTTTACAATATACCGACCTCGATACTAATTGTCAATTAATAAAATAGTGGAGATTACGACATTTTCTTGCGAACCATTGCGTAACGTTCGCACTATTTTGTCAATCGAGCCTAATCACCAAAATTCACTCGAGTTTACAGTTCGAGCATCGATAATCGTAGAATCTCTCGTATTTCTGTATTCTGTATGCTCATTCTTTTGCGGATTAGAGCTAAAAATCTACAATAACCGACAATCGCTAATACGCTAAAATGTTTGCGTTCGCCTTATTTATTCTTCAATATGCATGAATAAAACAGGCTAATGATCATCGTAACGCCTATCGAAACACTTCTGGCTGGAATGTCGTTCCTACGAGGATTACGAAATGCTACATTATGACGCTGCGATGATTCGCGAGTAGACAACCTGCAAACAAACTGCTCTACGCACAGCTACTTGACTCGACGTTTCCCAATGCTCGTGACGGATAATCGATTTAACGATTTGGAAAATTCCTTGATCGATTCCTGTTATACAAACAAACGATAACGTCTAGACTCGATCGACATAAAAGTCTGTTATCCTAATTTTTCATTGTGACCAAAGCAATATCAGTGTCGAAATGAAAGTCACGCGCGAAATAAGAGGATTCAGGATTGAAGGCAAGAAAGTAAAGTATCGCGGCATCCATCGAAGTACTGCGAGATCTCTGGCCTGGACTCTCCTTTCGATTAGTCACTTTATACATTTTGGAATAACGCGCTAGAGCTGTAGAGCGCGCTCTTTTTCTCACTCTCTCATCCCCTCGCGTCGCCGAGCCGAAAGTAAAGTACGACAGCGATCGTGATGGCGACGGCGATGACGACGATGACGATGACGATGATGGCGACGACGATGATGACGGTGACGACTATGATCGATAGATGAAGCTGCAGGGTGGCGTTGGCGGCGGCGGTGGTTGTTGGCCGCTCATGGCGATCGGTACGAGGGTGGGCGAGGGTGACGAGGAGGGAGGGGACGGGGAACTCGATGATACGCTCGACGATGGCGAAGGCGATTCCAGTGCCCTCGGGCCGGCGAGCTCACGATTTGACTGTCCCCCGGACGTCACAGCGCGACTACTCCTGCTGCCCGTTGTCGCGTTGTGGCGATTGCGCGCTGGCCGTCCTAGGCTCCGGTGACGGCCACCCCCCTCCTCGCTCGTTTCTCAGAGATAAACCTTCTTGACGCTGCGCGTGGTCGCAAAGCCGTCGTTGCGACGATACGCGTCACCCTGATGAGAGCGAAGGGTGCCGAAGTTGTCGCCGCGGGGACCTCCGCGGAAACCGTAGCCGTCTGGGAACTGAAAGAGGGTCTCCGTAGGCGTTGGCGGTGGTTTCCTCATGGTACCTTTCGGGGACTGGAGTTTCGGTGGTTGTGGAACCAACACCGGCTCCGCGTAGGTCACTTCTTCCTGCGGCAACAGTTTCGGCTCGGGCGCCAGCCTGCTGAATGTGGATAAGCAGACATTACTAAGAGCGGCAAATGGAAAAGATTATCCCTCCGTCAAGTTCGTTTCTCCGTTGAAGCAAACATCTTACCTGTTCACGTTTTGGCGTTGCTCAAAATATTCGTACTCTGTGTCCGGATATGGTAGATTGTCGTCCTCGTCTTTCCTGCACTTTCTGCCGCACAAATAACCGGCTACGAAGCCAACGAACAATGCGGCTAGCGCACCCGCTACCACGGCCATCACCAGAGTCTCCACCGAGTATTGTGGAGGAGGCGTGTCAGCCGCGGATACTTCCGGACCTGCAAATAACAGAATACCAATTCAATTATATGCGATTATACGGAAAACCGAGAAACGAATTCGTTTACGTCGGCTGGCTGCTTACCTGAATTGTCCTGTTCTTCGTCCTGCATGATATTGATGATTTCGCCGCCAGGGCTGTCCTTATTTGGTATGGAGTCCTGCGGGAACTTGTTTTGATTGGCAGAAATAGCGCCGACGCTACCGGCGTCCTTGTTAAGGCTCTTGCTCGCCGGGCAGGACGCGTGCATGCCGGTCGCGACGCTCTGCAGGAACCTGCTGGAATCCGTCGACGCCGGACCGACCAACGCTCTGCACTTGTTCTCCACCTTGTCCCAGGCGCAGTACGGATCTTGCAGAGCCACGCACTCGCTGCACGACAGTATCCTGTCGCTGTAGCAGCGATGGAGTCTCAGCGCCTGCACCTGACTGTCGGCGATGACGACCAATCGACCGTCCTCGAGGCCGTCGCCCGCCTGCGAGGCTCGGACCACCTTGATCCCGCGAACCGGTATGGTCGGCGGGAACGCTTGTATCTCCTCGATCACGACAGGACTGACTTTTTGGTGAGAATCGGCGGACTCGGCGTTCACCGCCTTGATCACCTTGCCGTTGTCCGTGCCGATGAAGAGGACGTCGTAGGTCTTGCCGCCCGGAGTCTTCACTTGAGGATCCACGGCAATCTGAGTGAATCTGTAACTGAACAGCGTAGCAGCACGTTATCGAGGCTTTCCGATCTGCAACATCAACGCGAGTGAACACGCCGAGACGACCAATTTACATGTTATAATTCACTCGCTGCGTTTCGCTTTATAAAAAATAAAAAAAAAAGGCATCCGTAGGGAAAATAAAAAAAACGTCTATCAACGTCGGGCATGCAGTAACGTAAACCACGCTGGCATCGATGCAAAACACGCGACGCGGCGATGCGCGACGAAAGCTCGAAAGCGTGGCACCGCGTGTGCGCGCGCATAGTTTGCGTTCAATTTGGATTTCGGCTCGCGGCTGAAATCTCCCGGCTCTCGAGCGATTTTCACTTACTGGAAACTGGTGCGTATAACTATCGGCTGGCCGAAAAAGCTCGGCACCGACTCGTCCATCAGCGAGTGCGTGTTGATGAAGTTGAGCGTCAGATCCGGCAGTGTGCGCGAATCGTTGGTGCATTGGCCTGGCCGCGGGTCCGGCACCTTCGTGTCCTGCACCGGCAGCCAGTTGGAGTTCAGGGCGCTCTGCTCCTTGAAATTGCCGGCGAAGGTGTCGGCGATGTCCTGCAGCGAGAACGCGCACACCGCCGAGCCGCTTATGCTGTTCACCGGCGTCGTGAAGGTGCCGTAAATGAGCTGGGCTGACGTGCCGCCGTATTGGCCCGATATCAGCTCGGTCGTTGACTCTGCAATCGAAACATTCCTTAAATTGCTCGGGGAAATGTATTCTCCACAGGACGTAGCGATATACGATTAATCCCGCATCTAACGTGGACTCGCATCTGTTTCTAATGGCTTCTGTACACAGGCAACGTTTGCAAGCGTTATGCTGTGTGCAGGAACCATAAAGACACACACTTGTACATCTCGAATCAGATACCGAAGGGAGATCTGGATATGCATCTCGCGGATTTATGAAAGTTCGATATTAAAGTAATTTGATGTAAAAGTAATATGTAACATTTAGGTGTTGAAGTTACAAGATTTTTTCTTCTTTACTGTACAAGATTGATTGATAGCATTTCTTTTTTTGCGTCAATATTTATTTTCTCCCATGTTCTTAATTTATTTTGTGGCACATTTTTACAAATATATTTTTTTAATTTATTTAAAAAATAAAAATGAAATAAATTTTTTTTTCTAAATGGTCAAAACACATTAAACTATTTTTTAAATGCTTAATCAAAACTGCGAGCACAAGAGAATTAGCACCAGGCACTATGGCTAGACTGATTCTGTGAAGTTTTGGATACTCGCTGTAATGAGTGCAGTCGTTCGAAACTTCAAAATTTTATAACTCCAACTCTTTGATCCATTGACATCTGAATGTTACATGTTACTTTTACAACAGCAAACTTTATATCTTATATTAATACTGAACTTTTTGAAATTCCGCAAGATACGTACCTAGCTTTCCCCTTGTTAGATAACTTGAACTGAATCTTATTAGATAACTTGAAGACTTGAAAATTTGAAAAATTCTAACGTCGAAATATCACAAGATATAACTATTTCAAGTTATAATTTAAATACTTTAAGGATGTATGGGTCATACTAAAAATATAAAAATTTCATAGAATATTCCAATATTACGTTTGAGTATCTGTGTAAAATTTGAGCACAATTCACTTATTGGTTTAAAAGTTATTTAATTATTTGTTTACTCTTGATTATTATATGTAAAATCGAGTTTTGCAGTATTTATTTGCAAATTTGATGGGAAAGTAGCATTACAAATTAAATCAAAATTTTTACATATAAATAAAAATAATAAAACTCTATTAAATATTCGTGCAAAAATTTATTTAGATTCACTTATTCGTTTGAAAGTTATTTATTTAAAATTGCAGCAAAATATAGTAATTTTCGCTACAAAAAACCATGATAAATCAAATTATTCATTGTTTTCTTCTTTGCAGCTAGTTTCAGAGCTAAAATTCTGGTATTCATGATCAAAATTTTTTGTTGTTGATTAGGAAAAAAAGAATAAATTTAGAAATGCCTTTTCAGTTTTTAAATTTTGATAACTTTTAGCTCGCATTGTATAGCCAAAACATCCTTAAGTTATAAATTATTATAAAAAACATGAAAGTCTTTTTGCGAAATCAGGATCAAGTGACTTGGCCAAAGAAAGACGGAGTCATCCACCTGTGTAAACGAAAGGTTCCATCCAGTGATTCTGAGAGATACATCCTCGTAAATACAATATACAAAACGTCACAAAAGATTGTATTTTTTTCTATCATAAAATCAGTTTGGGAAAATAGATGCGAGCTAGATGTGTTCAGACAGCAGGCAGATATAAAGAAAGCTCGCATGTTCATACCGCGCGAGCACGACGGTCCGTATACTTACGTATTTCATTAAAGTAGAATGGGAAGTCTCCGGTGACGGAGCAATTGAGACGCGACTTCAAGAAGGACGTCCACCTGTTACGGAAACGATGCGGTCCGCCCCGGTCGTATTTACAGACTCGCGCCACGCGAGAGTAGACGGCCTGCAAACGCGAAAATTGCGTCTCGTAAATTTCACTGTAGAAAGCGCAAGGCGAGAAAATTTTATTTCCCTCCCTCTCCCCCGCTCCCCCACCCACCCAAAATGTGTCACGGGGGAAAAGGACGAGCGAATGAATGAGGAAATCTAGTTTCAGCTTTTACGCGCGCTATTAAAGTGACACGCACGTTTCCGGGCGGCACAAAGCGCCGCATAAAGATTGCGCGAAACTTTCTGCGCCGAGCAGCCTGCACGAAATCCAACGTAACGTGACTTTCAGGAGAAAAATGTGATTCGCAAAATACACTGTGTGCGGAATACTCCGCGCGCGGATGATTTAGAGGTGAATTTATCGCGACCTCTGTAATTAAAATAGAATTCGCGAGCGGGCGCGCACTCGGGCGCGTAAACGAATAGAAAAGCGGGAGGAAACGGAACGGAGTCCGTAGGAACGCGCGCGATTTCGAAGATCTCGGAATGATTTATTGTGCCCCAGCCGAGATTATAAATTTATTCCGGGTCGCATAAAATTTCTCCGCGACGCTCGCCCGCGCGGGAGGAGCCCCGCGCAATCTTTATCCGTAATACCCGCGCGCGTTCCAACTTTTTCCCCCCGCTCGGATTTATCCTTCGCTCGCCGTAAAATTATGCGTCATTATCAGAGAACACGGAAAGCTCGCGGCTCCGCCTTTGACAATAAGTTAAGCTTCGTCCACAATCCACAATGAGCCCGACGCTTGCGACTTTCGCTGCCAACGCCCGGGGACACTCGTCCTATGTGAGTAACGAAGGGGAGAAAAAGTGACGAGCACCTGAAAGCTCGATCCTCAATGCGAAAGAAATAGTAGTAATCGCTTTACTCGCCGACATGGAAAAAAAAAAGAAACGTCTGGGAAAAGTAACCGCGCGCGGCTACGGACTTTCGCGAAACTTTCGCGCATATTATCCGGGTCCGACGCGAAACTTCATTTCATCCGACGCGATTCTTCTTACTCCATTGTTATCCATTGATCGCGCGCTAATTCGCACGGAACAAAATATTGTGACGGGAACTTTTATAACCGCGAGCCGGTCTTTATCGTGCAAATTTCGAGATCCACAGTGTAAAAGCGACGGAGTATTAAATCTTACGCGTGAGAATGACGCGGCGAAGGTTAATGGCGAAACTAATGCTGTTTAAGCGAGAGTCCCTTAATTGCATGATCGATTTTTGTCGTTTGGCTAACACGGGCGTGTACACTTGCGCGCTCCGCGGGACTCGAGACTTCGAAATACGAACATCTCTGTTCGAGACGATCTAATAATACTGATCAATAATGAAAATGTTGTCCTACATTAAAACAGTGGATTCTTCTTAATTTTATGGTGCTAATAACAAATGTTATAAATATGTTAACAAAAAACTGAATCGTACATAGAAAAAAATGACTATCAAATCAACAATTCATTGTTTCATATATAAGCAAGAATATAAAATCTTCTTTGAAGAATATGATAATCTTGATCAGACATAATTTGCTTACATGAAGAAACAAAATTTTGTTATGTTAGTAAATTATGTCTCTTTGAGATTATAAATATACTTCCAAGGAGATTTTATATTCTTACTTATATATATGAAACAATGAATTGTTGATTTGATACTAATTTTTTTTCTGTGTAGCTCTAGTTTTCATTAATTTTCACATACAAATTTGTATCACGTTTTTATTGTTAGTTTTTTTCATTTATTTACGTGTAAGTAAACTAAGTGTGACGATAAAAAATATTACTTTTAGCTCTAGTTGAAGAAATAGAATACAGATTATACAAATTACTTTCAAATATTGCTACATGGAAAGAATAGTTTAGTTGAAGTCAGTTAAAAATTCAGCACAGATCTGAAAATAATTTTGTTCGACTACCAAAATGATTATGTAGGACGCTCCAGTATAAACAATGTTGCAAAATATTTTGACAGTCTAGCAAAGTGGCAACCAGACTGAGTGTGCTACATAATTATTTTGATAGTCTAAAAAAATTATTTTCAGATCTATATATAAATTTTTAGGTGGCAGAGCTATCCTTTCCAGGACATATTTATAAGGTAATAAAGATGTTAGCGTGCTTTGTTCTGTCATTCTATCTTTACTCTTCATTAAAACAAGAATATCACGTTTTGATATGAATCATGTATATCTCGAAAGCAAAATAATTATGCCAAAATGAACTAAAATACATTTAAAGCTTTAAAAATCGCGATTTGCGTGACATTAACAAAATTTTAGAAAAAAATTGCTACTGACAACATTATGAAAACTTCATTATCATTATTTTTGGTCTCTTTAACGTCATTTTTTTCAATATTGTATACTGATAGAAATTTGAATAATGGATTTGTGTGCAACAGGCAAAAATACAACGAAAATGACCATTTACAGTCATGATTAGAGACGTAAAATTATCGTCAGATTCAATGTGACAATTACATAAAATTACGATAAGATGATAATTTATTGACAATTTTGATAAAATTTATTGTCTTTGATAGTTTTATATTGCGAATAGACTGTGTATTTATATTTTCCACACTAATATACAAGATAAAACAATATTCTTCTATATTTTCAACAATTATACTCGCTAATTGATGAAGCCAATTTCTCTAATTGATGAAACCATAAACTCTGTCTCTAATGATGAGAATGTGCGATCATCACTGTTATGAATGATAATTTTGTCTCTGATGATGAGTCATGTAGTGAACAAAAATTAGAGAGCGATGTAGACTGAAAATTTTTTACATAATTTCTCATTTTTATTAACATTTTAAAATTTAATGTTTAACTTTTTGCTTTATTATTTTAAATTAATCTATATTTTTGATGAGGTATTCCTGCAGTATAGTGTAATTTTAGAAAGTTTATTTCGTTTACTATATACAATTATAAATTAAATTGTTCTTGTTTTTTGTTCCTCATATTAAAATTTTTTAGTTACATACCACAGGTTAATCGATAAAACATTAATAAATGAAGTAAGTCTGTAAAGTATAATGGTATGAAAAATATAAATTAAAACTATACTGCACCTGTTACACTTTGTTTTGAAAATCTCTTACTAAAAAATTTCATTTAAAGTTTCACTAGTTACTATGTTCTTACAATTAGTTTTTTAATCACTATAACAGTATTAAAATATTTTATAGAAAATCTAAATTAAATAAAATGTTTTACTCATGTTTAATATCCTTTTAAGCTTACTATCAAATTTTTTGTAGAATATTTTTCTAAATTACCATTTGACCGGCTCTTTAAAATTCTCGGGTAATTTACCGTAATTTATCGAGTAAGTTACCGCCAGATTGGGTCATTTTCATCTCTGTGTCATAATTGAAGTAAAAAAAAATTGCGTTGTCTAATTAATTAATAGAGCGCACTGCACAATGCCTCCCTTTCGAAATCTATGTTGGGTGATAGGGTGTGTAGGGACAATTAATTGCCGACGATTCCTTACCTTGCCGCAATTGATATATTCTACAGCGGTCTCTCTGAAGAAGAAGTAGACGAAGTCTCCCTGGGACATGGAGCTCACGAAGTTCGGTGCTGCAATTAGAATATGTAGCCATTATTACTAACTGCTATTGCCACCGCGCGGCGCGGGCGGCGATAGTAAATGGCGCCATAAATTCCCCTTATAAATAAATGAGCGTAATAACCACCTACTGGAACGCAATCGATGGTGTGTAATAAAGCAGACAACGCTCATACGGCGCCCGGAAAATAAGGGGGGGGGGG